>ML806967.1:18716-30684 GCA_009831015.1 Picea engelmannii | reverse complement strand
ATCATGATCTGTTTTGACCTTGAAGTGCCTACCTATTAGGTAAGGACGCCATTTCTTCAATGCATGTAGTATTTCCATCATTTCCTTCTCATAAATGGGTTTATGTAAGTCCTTTCCCTTGAGTGGTCGACTTTCAAAAGCCATGGGCCTTCCTTCTTGCATTAGGACAACACCAATTCCATTTCCCGAGGCATCACATTCCACAATAAAGGTTTTTGTGAAGTCTGGAGTGGTCAAGGAAAGAGATTTTCACATCACCTCTTTAAGTTGTTCAAAAGCTTTAGTTTCCTTTGGAGTCCATGAAAATGCATCCTTCTTAGTTAGTGCTGTTAAAGGTGCTGCTATTCTTCCATAGTTCTGTTAGCGTCAGAAGTCACTCCTGGATTGATTGCAGGAGCAGAGCCCGACGCCCATCAAATTTTATGTCACGGTTTGTTTAATGGGGTGATCAGATGGGTAAAGACTCAAGAAAATATAGCTTTAACTCAGTAAACTCGGCCTGGTATGTAGAGAGCAAGGGAGGTATTGATCCAACTTCTGTCAGTGAATGGATTAAAGTGTGGTAGATGGAAGACTTACGAGAAAGATGAGCAAGATGCCTCGGGCGCCAATCCTTTGGGAGCTTGAGAAAGAAAAACTCAGAAACCAAGATCCTCTTGGTCTAGAGCTTCAAGGAGCTGAGGGGTGACTTGACTGAATCCATCAATTCCAAGTCATTTCAGCGCTGAGAAAATCACAGGAACTGATTAGAAACAATGCAGCTATTATAGTGATCCAACCTACATCATCCTATAACAACTACAAATCGACTAGATCCTCCAATTCCAAGTTGTTCTAACACAGTAAACAAAGAAATGGAAGGGAATATGACATCCATAAAGTAAGAAATCTCAAATGCCTTATACATTAACCAGAACGACCAACGCTTCATCAAAACTTTACCATCGGGAGCTTAGCTCAACCATCGATAGAAACAAAAATGGCGAAAACGCCTACATATACTCAAAACAACAACAACAACAAAATTGAGACGTTGCATTAAACACATTGCGTCTGCATGGCTTCTGACAATCTGCAGCTGCAGTCTCTGAATGATCGTGCACCTATGGCAGACGCAATCGAATTCCTGACAGTTCCATGGGCGAATCGACGTGCCTTTAATTTGTCATCGGACTTTCCCATTATAGCAGAGGCGATGTTTAACCACCACCAACTACCTTAATGACTGCTTCATTTGGATTGAGGATGGCCTGGCCAACTCGACACCTTTGGGATGTGGAAGACCCTTCGTGCTGCCACCTAGATTAGCTGAACGACTTGATTAATAGGTGTGGAGGCTAGCGCGAAGGATGGGGCGCATAACGGGAGTGGTGGCGCCAAAACTATGAGGGTGAGAAATGAAGTGATGAGGTGTGAGAAAGGTTACAGGGGAAGACACATGGCGGAAGGAAATAAGCGGAGGGGGCAGGAGATGAGATATAATGGGAACGTTTTTAGTGGGAGGCTAACGTGGAAGAGAGCGGGACACATGGCAGGTGGTGAGTGGATGATGAGATGGGGGAAGGGACCACACGGACTAGAAGAGGGGATATGAACAGATGTCGGAGGATGAGGAAGGGGCTATAGGGAGCGAGCCTCATCGCACGGTCAGGTGGAGAACAAATGGCAAGATGATGCGACAAGAAAGGGGGCCCCAGGTTGATTAAACATAGAAGGACAGAGGATGTCCGGATTGCCTGTGTGCCGCAGATCCGGGCGCTCTAATCACAGCCATTGAAGAGGTGCGCCCTCGATTCCGGACCCCCCCCTCCGCTTAAAGGTAGAAAGGCGGGGGGGCTCCGGAATCACCCTGTGCACCGTTGATCTGGACGCTTTGATCGTAGCCGTTGAAGAGGTGCGCCCTCGATTCCAGACCCCCCACCTCTTCTTAAAGGTAGAAAGGTGGGGGGCTCTAGAATCCTATACGCGCCATTGATCCAGGCGCGCGAATCTTTGCCGTCCAAATTTGCTTGCCGCTTAATCACAAGCACACTTTGCATCCGAACTTAGGGAAAGTGGGTTTTTAACCCATTCCTTCGCTTTTTACCCCCCTTTACAAGAAATGTCACTAACATTAGGCTCCATGGGGGATAGAGTCATCCCTATGATGCTCTAAGGACTCTTTTTGCAGATTCAGTGCCTTTCTGTTGGGATATGGAGTCATTTATTAAGCTGGAAACAAAAACAATATTTACAAAAACAAAAGAGCCAACCGTGGCTCACAAAAAACATTTTTTCAAGAAATGCCCATTTACTGGGCCATTAAAAAATTCTTTGCCTTCCAAATCCTGCAACCTGTAAGTGTTGTTTGAAAATACTTCAGAGATCTTGAAAGGCCCAAACCAAGGGGCATCAAACTTACTGTGCTTGCCCTTTTCCTTCCTGGGTGCATCCCATTCGAGCACCAGATCACCCAGCTCGAAATGTTTCTTCCCGCTCTTCCTGTCAAAGGTCTGCTTGATCTTCTGCTGATGATTGTAGGCCCTGTTCATGACTTGCTCCCTGATCTGTTGTACTTCCACCATCTGATGAATCCTTCTGACCATATGGTCAGGCTCTCCTTCAAGGTCCTGGAGGAATTTCGCCATAGGTAAGGCGAGATGAGTAGGAAAAACAACTTCTATCCCATAAACTAGTTGGAAAGGTGAGATGCCGAGGGACCTTTTCGTTTTCACCCGATCAGCCCATAGAGCAAATTTGAGCTTGGAATCCCAGGCCCTTTTATTGTCTTCTAGTAGCTTCTTGATGAGCTTGATCATAATTTTATTGGAATATTCCGCCAGTCCATTCCCTTGAGGATAATAGGGAGTAGAGTGAATCAATGAGATCTCATACTATTCACAGAACTTGATTAGAGGCTCAGACCCAAAGGGGGAGGCATTATCAGTGACAATTCTGCTAGGGCAGCCAAATCTGGCTATGATATCCTCTAGGAAGCTGATAATTACCTTGTGGGAAGTGCTCCTGGTGGGGACAACTTCTATCCATTTGGTGAAATAGTCTGTCGCAGTTAGGATCCATCTGTGCTAGCCACTTGAGGGAGGATGAATTTCTCCAATGAAATCCAATACCCACTGTTGAAAAGGTTCTGAAACTACTACAGGCTTTAACGACAGATATTTGAGTTGTTGCTTCCCTGAGAACTTTTGGCATTTGATGCAAGCTCTGATTTCTCTGCAGACGCCAGGGAATAAAGTGGGCCAGTAATACCCAACCTGGAGGATCTTGTGAGCTGTGGCCTTCCAGAAATGATGGCCTTCGCAAAGACCGCTATGAAAATCAAACATAACCTTATGGGCTTCTTGCGGGTCCAGGCACCTTAAAAATACCCCTAGAGGGTCTTTCTAGTACAAGGCTTGGTTAATGAGACAATATCTGATAGCCTTGAGCTTTAAAGCTCTTGCCTTGCTTTTTCCCATTCCATCAGGAGGCTTCAATTCTTGAAGGAAGTACAAGATATCCTTGTACCAAGAGCATGTTTCTAGGGATAAGGCACCCTGAAAATGCTTGTTGGATGACTCAACTTGCTCATTGAGGAGGTTAATCCCCAAGGCTTTGCAATTGGATTCAACTAGCAACTTGGATAAACCCTGCCCCTTTATCAACTTGGTGGGCTTGTTCTCCAGATCAAACTCAAGGATCTTGGCAATCCACTTACCTCTTCTTCCGTCTATGTCAGGTTGTATAAGAATGTCCTTCACAGAAGCCAAAGGAACATATGCAGTAATCCTTGAGTGCAAGACATAGACTCTGAAAGCTTTGAGAGATTTCACTAGGGCATAGGCCTGCTTCTCCATGATCTCATACCGGAGCTCTGCATCTCTCAATGCCTTGCTGTAGAAGGCAATAGGCTGCTCTCGCCCCTGATCATTTTTCTACAACAAGACCGTTGCTACTGTATCACAAGAAGCAAAATAAAAAATCAGGAAATCTTTAGAATAATCAGGACTGATTAGCACAGGTGTCTCAGTCAACGCCCTTTTTATTTAGAAAAAATATTCCCTGGGTTCAGCGGTCCATTTGACTTCATTTCCCTTCCTGAGCATGGCTGTGATGCATTTCACCAATTCAGCAAAATTTGAGACGAATCTTCTCAGAAAATTTATCTTCCCTAAAAAGGCCTGAACTTCCTTCTTAGATCTAGGAAGTGATAGGGTATGAAGTGCCTCTACCCTACTAGGATCAATTCTCACCCCCTTTGCTGATACTAGATGGCCTAATAACATCCCCTCCTTCATAGCAAACAAAGATTTCTTGGGGTTCAAAGATAGGCCAAACCTCCGGCACTTCAGGAAAACTTTCTTCAAGTGGTAGCAATGCTCCCTGTCTGTCCTGGAGAAGACCGGGATGTCATCTAGATATATAACCACAAACTAGTCCTTCTCCCCGATGAAGGCTATGTCCATGGCTCGCTGAAATGTTGCTCCTGCATTCATTAATCCGAAAGGCATTTTGGCATACATGAATGTGCCCCAAGGAGTGGTGAAGGCCGTTTTTTCTCTATCTTCAGGCATGATTGGTATCTGATTGTAACCAGAGAAACCATCAATCATGGATATTCTATATGCACCAGTGACCTTCTGCAATATGTGTTCCATGTTGGGTAGGGGATAATTGTCTTTCCTTGAGCTCCTGTTCATGTTCCTGAAATCAACACGGAGTCTGATTTCCCCACTTTTCTTTATTACTGGGACCAAATTGGCCACCCATTCGGAATATCTTAAGGGGATGATGATCTGGGCCTCTAACAACTTCTTCACTTCTTTCTCCATGACAGGCAACAACAAGGGGTTTATCTGTCTCAGATTCTGCCTAAATGGCTTAGCCTCTTCCTTCAGTGGGATCTTGTGTTCAATAATTGATGTGTCATATGTCTTTAGGTCTTCGTAGGTCCATGCAAACACATCAACAAACTCTCTCAGCAACTTAGTATATTCGGCCCTCTGTTCTCTGGTCAAACCCCTTGACAACTTGACAAACTTAGGCTCCTCTTGTGTGCCAATGTTGCACTCAGCTGTGTCAACATATTTATCTGAAACCCTGCCCTTTACTACCACATCATTCCCATCGAACAATCTCTCTAATGGGACTAGTCCCCTCGAGATGTGATTGCTAGGCAGCTGAATAATGTCATGCTTCACTATTTTACTCAGCAACTTACCCCCATCAAACCCTTCCTCAGAGACAAAATCTTGGTCGATATGCATCTCTGAAAATTCTTCGATAGTCTCCAAGAACTTCTTGATCTTGAGATCATCCTCAAACACCTTCCAATGCTTGACGTTGTCAGGTATGGAGGGCTTGTATTTTACTTCTACATCATATCTAAATTTGGGCAGCAAGGGTACTTTGAAATTGCTTGCTGATGTAGCCAAGGAATCTGCCACTGTGTTCTCCTCTCTTGGGATGAAAGAAATGTTAAACGCTGAGAAAAAACTGTCAATTAGGTCCCATACCTCATTTTTGTAACCCCTGAGTCGAGGATGCTTGGCCTGATAAGCGCTTCTGATCTATTGGACTACCAACTCGGCATCTCCAAACAATGCTACCTCATGAATTCCCATTTCCCTTGTGGCTCTTAATCCTAGGATAAGAGATTCATACTCTGCCACATTGTTGGTAGCTTCGAATTCCAATTTGTATGACATAGATGTGGTTTCCTAAGCAGGTGACACAAAAACCACCCCATCTCTAGCGCCTTCCCTGGAAGAGGCTCCATCAAAGAACATTTTCCAGACGGGGGTGATGGAGGGAGGAAATTTAGGGGAAACAGTGGGATGCTTTCTGAGTTTGAGAGGAGGCTCGGGGGCATGGGTGAGCTATAGTAAACTGGAGCCTAAATCAGTGTCCAAGGCAAAGATGGGATGATTGGTAGGGTTGGATTCATCACTGATTATGTAGGTCAGTTGGGCTTCCCTATATAGTATTCTATGCTCTCCTCCAAACACTGGGATAGTAGCATATGTGAGGTCCATCTGCAAGGTTCCCACCAGTATTTTTATCCAAGATCTTGACAATAGCATACCGAACTTTGGGGGGACATCAGCTACTACGACATCCATGACCACACTTTTCATGGGCAGTTGAAACAAGGTCACAACCAGGTCTTTAATAACTCCAAGACACTGAACTCTCCTGGAGTCAAAAGAATAGAGGTCATGATAGGCTCGGGTGACTTCTAGCCCTAACTCTTCCATGACGGTTTTGGGCATGAGGTTGTGAGAAGCCCCTGAATCCATCAAGCAGTTGTGCAATACTTTATCATGTATGTTCAGGGACATGTAGAAAGGAGGGGATGAATCATCTCTGTCTTCTACCATAGGACCTAGAATAACTGCAGGATTTTCATCTTGGAGGTTTATGGAGTCCGTGGGAAGGCATGAGGCTTCAGAATGTAAAAGCTCAGAGAAGCGTTTTTTAAATTCTTCGTGTTTAATTAGCTTGGTGAGGGGCATAGGGATTCTGATCTTTTGAATTTCATGCTCAAAATTAAAAGAAGATGTAGGCTTTGGAATTTCTCTTATTTCAGGAACATGATCGTAGACAATGGGAGAGAGGGGTTGAGCCTCCTTACCTTTGTGACTGTCTGCTACTTCATTAGCAGGTTTCTCTGCTCTAGTGGACTGCTCAGGAATATCAGGTGTTGTTGTCTTTTTGTCAGACCTCAGGTTATACCTTCCTCGGCTGCCGCTAGCCTTATCTCCCTTGCTCAATTCATTTAGCTGACTATCCATGAGAGACTCCTCGTAAGCTGCTTGAGTGAGATGAGGAAAAGGAGGAGTGTCTCCTAAGAAGTGGATTTTAGGATCAAGCTCATATGTTTCTCTTTCTTCCTCATCGACCACAAAATTGTTCTGAAGAGGGGCCTGAATCTTCTGGTCTTCTCTATCTCTTCCCCTCTCTCCGTGCATAGTCCGGGGAGTGATATTGTTTGGCCTCCTGAAACCCCCTTTGATTTTGGCACCCTGAGGGCCCTTGTACATTTGCTTCCTTTCCACCTTTAGTCTTTCCATCTCTTCAGACAGAAACTTCATCATCTTGGTCAATTCATCCGCTTGAGAGTGGGGCACCGATGGGCCAGAAGTTGAGGCTTCGGACTTTCCCTTTCTTCTGTCTGCATCGGCCTTGTTCCTCAGTCTGTCAGCTACTAATACATTGGATTCCACTTCTACGAAGGCGTATTTCATTTGAGCTAGGGAGGTAGCTCTTCTTTCTCTCAATAGAAGACAGAAATCAGGGTCGAATGCACTAGCGTAGGAAATTTGGGCAGAGGTTTCTGATGGCTTTATCTCTGCAGGAATCTTATTATACATCTTATTGAATCTTTTGGAGAAGTCAGAGACATAATCTCCTTCCATTTTCTTCAAATACCCAAACTCTGTCATGTAATACATGAAATCCTTCCTATCTCCCCACTGCCGCAGGAAAACACTATCTAGAGCTTCAATCCCAGCAATAGATCTTGGGGATAATCCTCTAAACCACTTCCTCACCTCGCTGTCCAGGCTCTGGATGAAGACTCTTATCCAGACATCTTCATTCTCAATGTTTAGGTTGTCTGCATAACTGTAGAAAGCGACCAAGTGATCTTCTCCAGTTATGTCCCCTTCTCCAGTGAAATTGGGCATGTATTTCAAATAGTCTCCAGCAGGGAGAGGATTCATGGGATGGGGTAGGATTAAGGGAGCATATCTAGCAGCGACTATGGCATCCATTCTATTCAGAGGGGGATTAACACCAGCCATAGGAATATTAGGCGGAGGAGAACTTGGAGGAGAAGGAGGTCGCGAAGGGGCTACTGGGAATGAGTCTCGAAGTGGAGTGGGAAACAAGAGAGGATTTAAGGAGAAGACTAACGAGCTCAAGTCAGCAGGTGCTCCTTTTTGTGCAGGAGTGGGGAAGTCTTCTGCAGTCCTGGGTCTTCACCAAGGAACAACTTCAGAGGAGAGGGGAGTGACAAAGATTTCTCCCTCCAATCCCAGACCAGGATGGGAAAAATCAGCAGGAACACTCCCAAAATTCAGGAAATGGGAAACCTCTAAAGGAGGTCTATCAAGAAACTGAGGAGGAGAAAAATGAGTTCTTACAGAAGGAGATAGCGGATTACCTTCTTCGACGGTGGAAGCTTATTCTTCATGGGACTTTCCTTTTCTGAGAACCACCTCTGGATCAGTTACAGGTGTAGCTAGAGGTAGCTGTGGATGTGACCGCGTATGTCTGCCTCTGGAAGCCACAATTAAAACAACGGGTCGCTAGGTGCACAGTAGCAATCTTCAAAGGCTCTGATACCTGATGCACCTTCAGAATCAGAGGCTCAATGTCGTTCAATCCCGGGGAAAATTTTCAACTTCGTCCCCGGCAATGGTGCCAGAAATGTTAGCGTCAGAAGTCACTCCTGGATTGCTTGCAGGAGCAGAGCCCGACGCCCATCAGTTTTTATGTCACGGTTTGTTTAATGGGGTGATAAGATGGGTAAAGACTCAAGAAAATATAGCTTTAACTCGGTAAACTGGGCCTGGTATGTAGAAAGAAAGGGAGGTCTTGATCCAACCTCTGTCAGTGAATGGATTAAAGGGTGGTAGATGGAGGACTTACGAGAAATATGAGCAAGATGCCTCAGGTGCCAAGCCTTTGGGAGCTTGAGGAAGAAAAAATCAGAAACCAAGATCCTCTTGGTCTAGAGCTTCAAGGAGCTGAGGGGTGACTTGACTGAATCCGTCAATTCCAAGTCATTTCAGCACTGAGAAAATCACAGGAACTGATTAGAAACAATGCAGCTATTACAATGATCCAACCTACATCATCCTATAAAAACTACAACTCGACTGGATCCTCCAATTCCGAGCTATTCTAACACAGTAAACAAAGAAATGGAAGGGAAGCTGACATCCATAAAGTAAGAAATCTCAAATGCCTTATACATTAACCAGAGTGACCAGCGCTTCATCAAAACTTTACCATCGGGAGCTTAGCTCAACCATCAATAGATACAAAAATGGCGAAAACGCCTACATATACTCAAAACAACAACAACAACAAAATCGAGACATTGCATTAAACACATTGCGTCTGCATGTCTTCTGACAATCTGCAGCTGCAGTCTCTGAATGATCGTGCACCTATGGCAGAGGCAATCGAATTCCTGACAGTTTCGTGGGCGAATCAACATGCCTTTAATTCATCGTCGGACTTTCCCATTATGGCGAAGGCGATGTCTAACCACCACCAACTACCTTAATGACTGCTTCATTTGGATTGAGGATGGCCCGACCAACTCGGCACCTTTGGGATGTGGAAGACCCTTCGCCCTGCCACCTGGATTAGCTGAACGACCTAATGAATAGGCGTGGAGGCCAGCGCAAAGGATGGGGCGCATAACGGGAGTGGTGGAGCCAAAACTATGAGGGTGAGAAATGAAGTGATGAGGTGTGAGAGAGGTTACAGGGGAAGAGACATGGCGGAAGGAAATAAGCAGAGGGGGCAGGAGATGAGATATAATGGGCACGTTTTTAGTGGGAGGCTAACGTGGAAGAGAGCGGGACACATGGCAGGTGGTGAGTGGATGATGAGATGGGGGAAGGGACCACACGGAGTAGAAGAGGGGAGATGAACAGATGTCGGAGGATGAGGAAGGGGCTATAGGGAGCGAGCCTCATCGCACGATTAGGTGGAGAACAGATGGCAAGATGACGCGACAAGAAAGGGGGCCCCAGGTTTATTAAACGCAGAAGGACAGAGGATGTCCTGATTGCCTGTGCGCTGCTGATCCAGGCTCTCTAATAGCGACTGTTGAAGAGGTGTGCCCTCGATTCCGGACTCCCCCCCCTCCGCTTAAAGGTAGAAAGGCGAGGGGGCTCCGGAATCACCCTGCGCACCATTGATCTGGGTTCTTCGATCGTAGCCATTGAAGAGGTGCGCCCTCGATTCCGGACCCCCCCCTCCGCTTAAAGGTAGAAAGGCGAGGGGGGCTCCGGAATCCTATGCACGCCATTGATCCGGGTGCACGAATCTCTGTTGTCCAAATTTGCTTGCCGCTTAATCACAAGCGCACTTTGCATCCGAACTTAGGGCAAGTGGGTTTTTAACCCATTCCTTCACTTTTTACCCCCCTTTACAAGAAATGTCGCTAACAAGTTCCGAACAAACTTGCGGTAGTAACCTGTCAAACCCAAAAATCCTCTAAGATTCTTCAATGTTTTGGGAATCGGCCAGTCCATCATGGCATTAATCTTGTTAGGGTCTACCTTGAAACCTTCATGAGATACAATATGAACCAAATACTCTACCTCCTTTACTCCAAAGAAACATTTGGATGGGTTGGCATATGGTTGTTGCTCCTTTAGTAGTTGTAGAACCTTGTCAATATGTCACACATGATCTTCCCAAGACTTTCTATAGATTAGTATATCATCAAAAAATATTAACACAAATTTTCGAATGAAGGGCTTGAAAATGGAATTTATCAACCCTTGGAATGTGGAAGGTGCATTTGTAAGGCCAAAAAGCATGACCAAAAATTCATAATGGCCTTCATGAGTTCAGAATGTTGTTTTTGGGATATCTTCTTCCTTCATTCTGATCTGATGATACCGTGAACGAAGATCCAATTTTCTGAGATAGATTGCTCCATGTAGTTCATCTAACAATTCATCAATGATGGGAATGGGAAACTTATCTTTAATAGTGATCTTGTTGAGCTCTCTATAATCTGGACACATACGCCATGAGCTATCTTTCTTGAATACCATTACCACTGATGTAGAGTAAGAACTTTGGCCAGGTCTAATAATGCCAACCTATAACATTTCTTCAACCATGCACTCAATTTCACTCTTCTGGGCATAAGGGTATCTGTATGGCCTGATGTTAGGAGAAACACTCCCAGGAATTAGGTGAATTTCATGATCATGATTTTGAGTGGGTGGAAGACCTTTGGGAATATCTTCAAATACTTTGGAATGCTTATCAATGATCCTTTGGAGATATTGAGGAATAGATGGCTTAGACGTTTGAACATCTAGTGAGCATAGTTGTGCAATAACGCCTTGATGCCCCTTTTTCAATAATTTTTTCATTCCATTAGAGCTTATCACCTTACCGGGTTTCCTTATGATACCGCTTAACTCAATTTCTTTTCCTTCCAATGAAAACTTCATGAAAAGTTCTTGAAAATTAAAAGCCATTGTTCCTAATGATTGTAACCATTAGATTCTTAGTACAACATCTGCACCACCCATGGGTATAGCAATCATTGGACTATTAATTACATATTCCCCCATAGTAAGATTGATCTTATTGTATTTTACTGAGAAATTGATAGTTCCTCCATCTGCAATCATTACATGAAACTCCGGCGCTAGATATACAAAGCAATTGACAGCTTTGGCTAATTTATAGTGAATGAAATTATGAGTACTACCAGAATCAATTAGGACTATTACCTTTTTCTTTTTGATGTATCCTTTGATATTGAGGGTTTGAGGAGTGCTAATTCTAGCCAATGCATTACACGATATCATGGGAGTCAACTCTTGAGACGAAATTGCTTCTACGTTTTAATCTTGAGATGGTTCTTGTTCTTGTTCTTCTTCCTATTCACAATCTATGTAGAATAATGTCTTCTCACCACACTTATGTCCCTTACTGTACTTGCTTTCACAATTAAAGCATAAACCCTTTGCTTTTCTTTCCTCCAATTGTTGAGGTGTTTTAGAAGAAGGAGCATTGTTCTCTCTATAGATGTTAGGATTGGTCCTTCTAGTAGCCATAGCCATATTTTTTCTTTAAACATTTCTTGCCACCTTAAATGCATTCTCCAATGATTTGGGTTCCCAAAGGTGAACCTCATGTTGAATGTTATCCTTTAAAGTTCCTATGAATACATCAATCAAGTGCTCATCTGGAATATCGATTACCTTTATATTCAATC
>ML806966.1:4862-121825 GCA_009831015.1 Picea engelmannii | reverse complement strand
CTGAAAATAACATACCTTAGAACACATCACCAAAAGACTTCATCCTCCCTTGAAATCCGGCCTTCTTTTACTTCTTCTTCCCTCTGAAATTCGACTTGTATCAAATGAATGTATAATGATATTTATTTATACCATTTATATCAATTCCTTTTAACATTAGGGCCGACCCGACACTTTATTATTTTGTAATTATTTTCTTTAATTATTTTCAGGGCCTACATGTACTTCTTTTTTCAATTCACTTTGTCATCTTCAAAAATTCATTTCTCCTCAACCATGAGGATCCATGTGACATGACACATATCACTGGAAACAACATGATGTATACTATCCATTCATGAGTGTTGTATATGCATGTGCATTTTCCTTCATGTCCAAATACTTTTATCAATCTTGCGGTCCAAAACCCATGACTAGGTTTGAAATCAATGACAACAATCAATCTTCCAACATTCCTTATATAATATTTGATAAAGTACTAAACTAACTCAAAGTTGAGGCTATCACGGATAGTGAAGGATATGCAATAAGAAATTTGGATGCTGAAGAAGTTCCCCGTGAAGGAACTGTGTAAGGACTCTGTTAGAAGAACATAGTCACATCCTTAATGATTGATGGAAATTGAGCAATGGGATGCAAGCCTATATATATATATATATATATATATATATATATAAGAATTATGGATTTTATTTTTCAACAAAATGTATGAGAGGAAGACTAACAAATGAATTTTGACCATTCTAATAACTGAATTGTAATGTGCAGAATGCACAGGTTCATATTTCATTGTGAGCAAAATTTGCTAGTAAATCATGTTGATGTATCCAAAAAGGTTAGGGTGAGGCCTAACCAAGGATGCTCAAGGAAAAGAGCAGGAAGATCCCAACATGGAGTAATTGCAAAAACAAAGAAAAGGAAAAAAGGAGGAAAACTTTTCCCACCCTAAGATCTCTGAATTGATTATAGAGTTGTAGGTCTTAGATGAGCAGCTATGAGAACAAGTACAACTAGAAAAGGGAGAATGAATAATGAGTATGTTTAAATGAATAGGTTTGGTTAAAGCCATGTTAAGAAAAGGTAGTGAGGCCTTAGAAATAACTCAGTTGGGCTGAAAATCCCAAGTGGTGTAGAAGAAATTGGAAAAAAAGGAAGAATCCCTTAACTCATTTCTTGTTGTCTAATGTGTTCTCTAGGATAAGAGAAAATTGGAAAGATGATATGTGAAAATATTTTATTGACTAGAAAGCTATGATACTTGCATTTTTATTTTAATCAATGACTAACATATTTATTATGTATATCATGTGTGGAATGGAATTGGAGTTGTTGAGAAAGATAGTTTCCAATGATGGACAACCTCAAGCAAAGGATAACTATAAGAAGGTTGTTTTTAAAATATTGTTGAAGGGACTTTAAAAGTCCCCACAAAAAACCATTGATGAGGTAATATCAAAGAGGTTTCTAGCAATGAGAGCAGGTATAAGAATGTTCATCCCTATGTGGCATCAGGTATGAAGGGATTCAGTAAGAATCCCTTCTAAAAAGATTTCATTATCTTAATGATATGCACATAATTTGGAAGTGGTTGTTGTATTCCATTGATACCCAAGTAGGGTATGATTCAGTAAAAGAACCTGAATAATAGAGAGAGGAAGTCCATGCCATCAAAAGATGAGTTATAATCCTTGCAATAAAATTCAGGAGTAAAGAGTACCATGGGTACAATGACCAATCTAGGGAGATGGGGAATAAAGGTGCTCATAGTTAGCACATTGCATCGAATACATTGAGGAAATGCATGATTGCATAAGAGGGCAGGTAATAGACTTCCCATTAAGGAAGGAGGACCTTCCAATACTCTACCTGAATGGTAGAGGTGTTAAAGAAAAAGAGAAAATCAGGTGGCCATGAGTATTGGCACCCTGGTTACTACTGAAAGAAGAATGTTTAGGTGCACTCAAGAGAAACTTTTGTTTTCATATGTGTTGATCTGGGATCATGATCATCCTGTAGTCGGAATCATAGTCTTGCTGCAACAATGAATAGAAATGAATAATCCATATGGTGAAGAACTTGGCTAAGCTCCAACACACCATGGCAAAGTACTTGACATAAAGTGTGGTGAACTTGAAATCAACACAAGGGTGCATGGTATGTGAATGTGGCCATGGATATTGACACCTTGGACTAAGTTCACTTAATGTTGAATTACATTTTGAAAAGTTTGGTATGTTGAAATGATGCTTCCTTTCATGTTTAAATAGATATGTGATGCAACTGTTAGAATACACAAGTTAATAAATGTTTGTGATGCCATTATAAATGTGTTGTGAGAATATATATATATATATATATATATATATATATATATATATATATATATATATACATGAGAAACTAACAATTTGTTTGGATGTATAAATAATGAATTGCATGAAGAAAAGGGTATTGGATATGGTTGTGATGAAATCTCATAATGAAGACCAATTGTCTGTTGAGCCAAACCTGCTATGGGAAGGAAAGTCCCATGCTCATGAATCTGTTTCCTATGTGGGACAGATCTGAAATTAAATATGGAATTTGGAAAATCTGTGGGTGACAATTTGTAATAAAAAATTTTGAATTTGAAATTGATGATGATATCTCATAATTTATGTGTACCTGTAATACAAGTAAGATAAAAATATATGTCTAGGGAGGACAGATGAAGGTGGTCAAGTTGGAAAGCATGAAAGTGGCCACTTTTGAGACATGAGAACCATGTGGTAAGCCACAACCGCCCTAGAACACGTTGTGTTGTGGTAACACAAGCCAGAGGGATGCCTCGATAGAACAAGTCTGTGGGATTCCCCGACATTAAGACTCAATGAAGTCTCTGAAATTATTCTTGTGCAAGAAATCCTTGGCAAGGAAAGATGGATCACCTGAGGAACTGTATAGCGGAGAAGGGGATGCCTGAGCCTAGGTGTGGAGGGTGAGTGACCACAAGGAAGAAGGGACTTTGACAATTCTCCTACACTATTGATTGGGATCATGCACACAATGGGTATGTCCAGGAAAACAGTGAGCCAAGAAAACAAGACAACCATGTGGCTACAAATCCATGAAATGCACATATGAGTATTGTGCTAAGTTATGAAAATTTCTTGAATTTTATACAACAAAAATATGTTTTCGCATGAAAATTGTGATTAATGTGCTTGATGTCCAAGAACTAGTGAAGACAGGTGAAGAAGGCCAAGAGTCTGAAAAGGACCTGACCAAGAAAGAGGGTCAATAATTCTGAATCAGTTGAATGAGAAAGGCATGACAGGTGTTACTGAGAAAGAACATCGAAAATGGTGTTCCTTTTTAAGGGGGAGGGGTTTGTAATACCCATGTTTCCCCCAGCTTGTAATTAATCATTAATCAGTATTACCATGCTATGGAATGTGAACAATGTAAATGTATTTTGTTTAGATTGCCAACGAATGATTGTAGGGGTGAAGCCTTGAATTACTGGCCATGATATCACTAGGGGAAAGAATGGGAAAACTATAAGAGAGGGTTCATTATGTCAAATGACCCCAAATTTCCTGTTATTGGGAATAATAAACCCCCTATGGATCCCAAGGAGTGGAATCAGTTAATGAAGGAAGGACTGGTGGTTGAATAATCAACCACCCCCATGAATGGAAGCATGGTCTGGCTGAGGCGACATGAGGCTGTCAACCTGAAGTACCACAGAGTCTTGCAAACCCAGGCTGACCTGAGTTTCCTTATGACAGAAGGAACATGATAAGTTGAGAACCATCCTGGGAAAGGAAGTAGAAAAATATACACACACATACTGTTGAGGGAGAGGCCCGTGAGGCTCTACAGAGAGCAGGAGAGACACCAGACAAGAGCGCATTCACAAAGGGGAATGCACGACCCAAATATTCAAAAGAAAAGAGAAAGGCCGCGAGTTTGATGCTGAGGAAGCATTTGATAAACCTCGCAGGTTTTCTATGAAAAAGAGAGGATCTCTGAGAAACAACATAAATTTCCTTGGTGATATCATGTCTTGGCATGGGGTGGCCAGAGAGCTAAGAGTGAATTCCTCTGAGCCTATTGTTGGGTGGAAAGGCGAAAACCCAGTTAGCTGGTTGGTTGTAGCTTGTAATAAATAAGTACTTCTTATTTCCTGTGCACTTAAATTGGAATGTATGATTTGAATGTCTGTGTCTGTGATTAAGATTTGTAGTGTTTGATTCATAAGGAAAATGCTTAATTTTCTTTTGTAAACTGTTGCCTTCAAATGGCTATAAGATGATGAGTGTGACCTCTGGGATGGTTGGGAAATCCTCAAGGTATTCTTCCCAAGGATTAACTTCACAGTACTAGATTCGGGGCAGACTCTACAGGACTACTACAGTTTTATTGACCCTTAGAAAGTGACTTTCCCTGTGTTAGAACATAATTTTTGTGAGTGGAGGGCACTTCCTTCAAACTAATAGCCTAAGAGACCACAGGCTCGTTCCTATGACCTTAACCAAATATTGGCTAAGATTTGAGCTTACCTCCCGAGACTCATTAGAGGGCCCATATGATCAAGGCCTAGGAACCCTGGGTTAAGTTCGAAGGGAGCGAAGTGTTCGGGACTTCGGGAGTCCGGAGCCCCAGGGAAATAAGTATTGCAAAGATCAAATTGCGCTAAAGACGACTTGTCGAGTCAGTGGCTTGATGGTGGAACGATAATTGTCGGTCATTTACTCGTTACCATGGGACTTGTCCCCTCGTTAAACTTTGATCCACTTACCAGTCACGAAGCAACACGGGCCGTATATCTAAGGACACTCAAGAATTTTCCTGACAGTTAGATCTATGCCGAGGTCAGTCCAACATTGACCTCTCTAGGAGAACAAAGGTGTTGCACCTCCAAAACTCCTGAAGGTCGAATTTACGAAGTGACGTGGATCATCGATCCTCGGATCCCTCGGGATCCTTCTCAACCGTCAATCTAAGGACTCCGTCAAGAACCCTTCTTATCTACTCAACCAAACATGACATGTCATAGAGAGACACGTGGACCCTTCTTGTCCCTTGTTAAATGTTGTCCGTTGGAAAAAAGTCGTTGGATGAGAGGCTACGTAACAAGATATCCTATGGTCTAGAGACTTGGCACTTTGGAGGAACTTGGCCGAGAGTATTCAAAGTGTGAATACTTACAAAGTCACGAATGACAAAGTAAATATCAACCATTGATAGGTTGAGGACACGTGGTGCCATATATTATAGTCTAGAGACTTAACACTCCCGGGGATTCGAGATGTGGTGAGTTGATAAGCTATGAAGCTCGAAGTTGTGAAGCAACGAGAGTCATGGATATATGGATCTACATGGATATATCTCAACCATAAGATCTGAAGGACTTTAGAAGACTATTTTTCTGGTTTCGACGTGGCTCACTGACGTCATCAAGGGTGACGTGGACCCGCAACTAAGATGCCACGTGTCATCGATATATGGACATTTTGCAGATCCCTTATGCCTATTAGAGAATGACACATGTCACCACCTAATGAGGACACATGTCACCCCTATCCCTTGCTACGTGTTAGCCTCTAGTATGTGCCTGCCTAACCAAAGTGGTTGGTGATATGATTGGGACTCCGGGTGTACGGGACTTCGAGACTCTGGAGGTTTGGAGCGCAGTGTCGAGGATACATTAGAAAGGTCGGAGCTACATGGAAATGTTTCAGAAGTTTGGGAGATAGGAGCTCCAGAAGAGTTAGGTTGTAGTGTTGTAGAGAGATCGAAGGGCCCAAAGGCCGGATCCATGTGGAAATCTTACGAGACTTCGGGAGTTTTCGTGCATAGACAGAAAAGGGACGCTCAGTGCCAAAAGCACCGAATGTTGAATTATACTTAAGCATATGCATTGACGTGGAGGGAGTTTATTGGTGGATGGAATCCCGTCATAGGTTTAGGAGTGCTGGAAGCTCCAGGATTTAGGATAACTCGAGATGATACGTAAGAGTCAGATCCATGTAGAAGCCACATGGTCCTTGACCAACAAGTGCCCGAAGGACTGTGGAAGGGCATTTCTTCCCATTCTGAGCTCAGTTTTGAGCGTGAGGACAATGGTTGGAAAGATGTGAACGAGTAGAACGTGATGGAGATCCCGGAAAGAGGATTCACATGGTTTAGGAAAACTAAATTATGAGTATTTAGGGGTCAGGTGTGTTACACATTGGGTGTAACTACCCCCAAAAACACATGGGAAATGCATGAAAAATGTTAAAAGAAAATGACTTGAAAATTGACAATATGAGGACCATTTTTTAGATGGCCTTCGATGATCATTTGGATCAATGCTTCCCTCTTGAGTAGCAACAATTCCTATTTCAATAATTCCCTATATAAGACAGTGAAACTTACATTGGAGTTGATTCCTAGTAAACCACTTGCCATGTTGAAGAAGTTTCCTTGCTTTGATAATATAATAAAGTTGTATTTCAAGTTGTTTGGGTTTTCTTTATCTTGATATCCATGATTTGATCCATTTTCGCTTGCTTAATGCAGTTAGGTTTGATCTTGTTCAACCACCTTTGAAGTATCCAACAAAGGTGGAAAGTATGGATGATGCAACTCCACATTAAAAAACACAGGTTGTAAGTTGAGGAAGGGTGGAAGATTCAATCAAAAGCATTATCACCCACAACATTGATGATAGTATAAGGCCCATATCAAAGAGGTTTGAGCTTCATGTGGGGCCTGTGAGTTTCTCTTTCTACAAATGAAGACATACCTTGTCACCAACCTGAAACTTGTGTGGAACATGATGTTGATCATGCTGCTACTTGTACTTAGTGTTTCTTTTTGCAAAATATCATGAACTTGTCATTGGATGTGTTAGATCCATTAAAAAAAAATATTTGTTTGATTTGTTTTGATCATGGGAGGACTCTTCTTGTGTTGATGTAATTGACATAGCTACATCAATTGGGGCCAAGTGTTAGAACCCCAAGCACCCCTAAAAAACATTGTGGCCAATAGAACCGTGAAGAGCTCTATTGTATCTATGCTAAACATAAAGAAGGATTTCATACGATATGCATGGATGCTTGGAGTTGTACATGATGAGGATATGTATCGTTAGAGAAATTTTGAGGCTTAAAAGAAGTCTCCTAAGGAGAATACTAAAATAAGAGATGAATTTTTAATGGTAAAGGAAAAAGCTACTTTTTTTTTAATCGTATTTCCGACTTATCTCCTTATGCGTTCACTCAAATTTCAAGTGTAGGATCTCGTTTTTTCATGTATTTCCAATTTATTTCATTGTGGGTCTATTAAAAGTATGAAATGTTACCAACGAGTGCCTACACTTGAAATTTGAGTGAACCTATAAGGAGATAAGTAGAAAATACGATAAAAAATTATTGTCTTTTCTTTTGGAGGATTCTGCATCCAACAAGTGCCTACACTTGAAATTTGAGTGAACCTGTAAGGAGATAATTAGAAAACACGATAAAAATATTATTTTTTCTTTCCCTCCAAAACTATTTATCCTTATGGTTGACATCATCTTCTTAAATCCTATTGTTTCTTTTAAAGTTGACATTGATATCACATATTTTTCTTTGAGGCCCATTTTTTACCTTAAAATTTCTCTAATGAATTACTCTGTTTACTACCTCTCATTGTCTATTAGTGTGAGGTTGGAAGACAATGAATTTGGTTAGTGTGTTGTCAATCATGGATCATAGTTTGGACCAAAAGATACTTAGGAACCCACTATCCCTATTAGAAACAATGCTCTTTGGTAACTCAAAAGGAACCCAAACATGCTCAAAGAAGAGCTTAGTAGTGGTTTTTTCCATGACACACTACTTATAGGGCGGAAAACTTGCCATCATAGAAAACCAATTAACAACCACAAAAACACAATGGTTATCATGCTTGATTGAGGTAATATCTAACATAAAATCCATGGAAATTAACTTCCAAGGATTATCTAGAATGCACAAATGAGTGTATAGTCCTTGCTTCAGCCTTCTTGATTGTGGGTTTTGTGATGGCACACAAAGTGAAATATCTGATTATCTGTTAACATCTTGTCATAACTTTGGCTAGTAGAACTACTTCTATAGCACTACCTTTGTCTTCTCCATGTTGAAATTCTCTACCACCTCATTGTATTTTGCTTCACAATTCATTTCTCATGCTCTCTTGAAAGAGCACAGAGATGGTACAGATGGAATAGAAGTCCATCATGGAGGTGAAAATTTGAAATGTGTTTACATGTGACTAGTGTCTAGTATGTAGCAACAAATTCATGATCACTTTCATATAGTTAGGGAACTCTAACATCTCATGTCCACAAGAATTGAGCACTATGTTAGCACCACAACTAGAGGTCTGGTATGGTAGTTTTCAACTTTATTGGTGCTTCTCTTGTTGTACTTGATGTTCAAGTGGCATTTCTGAAATTACGCGCGCCACTTTTGATGGTAGTGATTCTATAACTTGCTCAATTTTTGCATAATTGTAGAGGTTTGTGGTTGGTGTCGATGGATACTTCCTTTCCCAAGATATATTTCTTCCATTATTGATGGGCTTGGGAAATGGAATAAATTTATTTTTCATAAGTGGGGCATATATGAATTTCATTAGAGAGTGTTTTGTTATGACATGCCACCAAATGTTTGTGCTATGTGAGGATTGTACCTATTAGCACCGCCACATTTCTTTCCTTTTAGAGTCGATTCTGAGTCACATAATGATCCATGCACCCAAACATGTGAAGTCAGGTATGTAATACCGCGATGTTGAAGTCAACAAATGGTTGGTTGGCCTTTGGAAAAGGGAAAGGGGTGTCAGAGTAAAAAATTGTATACGTGGTATGGGCTTGTCTTTTCCCAAAGGTCGAACCCCATTAAGAAACCAACTCCTACGTACCCCCATCAAGTCAAATGGTTAAATAAAGGTCGCGTCGGCAAGTGCCACAATTATTATCATTTTATTATGAAGGCCGAAGGAATGAAGAATTGTAGCATTCGTATTATGCCTACACAGAAAATCGTATCACCTACATTCCACACGTGGGGATTTTCCATGAATAACCTAAGAGTCGACTTGAAACTTCTCGTCGCCATAAATTCATCAATATCCATGAGTTTCTCCTCTCTGGGCCGATTTGCTATAAATCTCAGATACTCAACATGTTTCTCCAGTCGTAGAACCCAGCCTAAGTTGTTTATCACAGTTTTATTTTTGCCAATCCAATTGGTCCAGAGTTGTTCCTCGATACATTTTCTCAGAACATTTGCACACAGATTTCACCTTGGTCGCACCATGGATTTTTCTCAAAGTACAGGAAAGGGCACGTGGAGTGACAGAACTATGAGGTCCGAACCTCAGAGAGATTGGAATTATTTCACGCCTGCAGAAACCATTCCCAGAAGCATAGAAGGATCCATTTTGTCACTTACAGAAGAGACCATTTTAAGATGTGAGATGGGTGAGACAAAAAAAATCATACAAAAGGGGAAGACGATGGGGGAATTTTCCTCTGGACAACAACTACCTTAGAGAATAGGCAGGCCGAGAAAGAACGAGGAGGTTATGAAGGCGAAAGCCATGGGGACAAGTGAGGAAACTCCATCTCAAAAGCTGAAGCAGGAGAAGTGGGCTAGTGTCGAGCTTTATCAGGAAAACAGGGAATTAAAACGACAACTAGTGACAAAGACCACAGAGGCATCAACTGCACAGAGTCGTAGAGGGAGCATGACATGATTGAAAAGGTAGCTTAAGGAGGCTCAGTACGTTATTTTCCAGCTGCGGGAAGTGCAAAGGATAGCAGGAGAAGGGCACACAGAGTATCCCAGATAAAGTAGAGCAGCTGAACAAGAAGTCCATATGGCTCTTGCCTTCGCACAAGAAAAGAAATCTTAATGAGAAGCGTTACCCTTTACGACAGTTTATTGAGTGATACAAATCCTCTGAAAACATCTCACCATTTTGGTAACGGTCACGGGAATTGCATAATCATTTGCTGTGTGCATATCCCATCAAATAGGCGTGTAACGGGAGGAAAAACCAACATTGCAAACAACCGTTTTTTGGCGGAAACTTGTTCGTAAGGATAGTTGATCGAGGGACACAATGACGCATTTTTTCCTGCGTTGGTTCTTGACCGACGATCCAATCTCGTGGCGAAACTTGAAGACGGTTACTAGTAGACATGCATGATTGTTGCCTATTTTCGGATGGTGCCATGCGAAGAGTTTCTTGCGCATGTGGCATGGTTTTTCCTAGTTTAGAGTTAGCAGTTAGAATAGAGGGAAGCCCAAGCAACACCCTAGTTTATGTATTTCATCTTTTCGATGTAATTAGGGTTGGTTGGCAATTTTAAGAAACAAATGCTATTGTAAGAAGTTTGAGTGTTTTTTGACTGAAACTTAATGCAAAGGTATTGTGTTTTGATGTAAAGATTCTAGTTGCGATAGTTGGATGTATTGTGTTTCTTTCTCTGCGTATGTTCTTTCCTGTTATCTTTAATTTCATATCTCATATCGCCTATTTTGGAACAAATTTTTGAACCTGTGGATTTGATGTACTACGCCCCTTGTTTGTGCCACTTAGACAAACGTTTTCTTCTCGAGATAACTCTGAATTCATCCACAACGACGCTCTTGAGTTTGGTCCCTCTGTTTTTATCCCGCCACACTTTACGATTAGCACTGGAAGTTGTCGCTCGCCTAGCCTTTTCCTCTCGAATCCAGTCACTAAGTCATTTTTTCTATCTCTTCCTCAGACCGACCCCATACCCTGAGTTTTACTTACCTGCGCCAATATAACCAGAAGCATTTCATCACTAGTTTTAAAATATAGCCATCATTCGTAAATCCATATCCCACGCGAAGACCGCACCATTTCTGAGAGAGCCCTCTCCAGGTCCGGAAGGCTAGTTTTGGGTCTCAAAGTTGGTTGAAAAAGTTACCTTCGTCATCTGCTTTTCAGCCAAATAGATTTACAGAGTGCTAACATTCTGGTGCCATTGTTGGGGATGAAGTTGAAAAAAATTCCCCGGGAGAACGACAAACGTTGCATTTTGGCCCCTGAGGGTAACAGAGGGACAAACACCCATATCAGTTGAAACCTTTACCCTAGCAACTCCAGTCCAAACAAACCAGTGGCCCCCCAAGTAGCACTATTCAGGAAACCTAGCTCCAAAGATCTTTTACACCAGAGCGAATCTTGACCCAAACCCCTCTAAGATCGTATACGACCCAGAGAGGATTCTGCGTAAGGCTAGAGAGCATGCGTCGAACCCGTTCTATTTCTTGGACAGAAGTCTGTCCTTTCCCAAAGACGACATGTAGAGCGTTGATGACCTAGAGTTTGATGCCATTTTCGAACAAACTCTGTTTAGGTCTAAGTCAGAGACCAGTTTGGACGAGACTGTCTTCGACCCAAAAAAATTTCTAGCCCTAGTGATGAATAACACCTCCCAAAGTCTGAATCCTCTGAGGGCTATGGTTACGATATTCACCCGCCTCCTCCTGCCATCACAGTTACATGACTTACCTCAAAATTATAGCCAAAGAATTAGACTCTATGATGTTGAGGGAGATGTTTCTGCTAAGAAACACTTGGACTGGTTTAATGACTTTGTCGACTTGGAGGAGGTATATTACGTAGATTCAAAGATGAGGTTTTTTTCACAAATCCTTTCGGGAGACGTAAGAAAGTAGTTCAAGGCCCTCTCACCCGCTATCATTCAGGACTTTGCGACATTCGAAAGATCCTTCCTGAATAAATGGGGGGACAGGAAGAACCCTTTGTAGTTGTTGACGCAATACAATAACATGAAGAAAGCACCAGAGGAAACAGTGCAAGAGTTCTCAACTCATTTTTTGAAAGTGTACAACTCCATACCTGCCGAAGTAAAACCCTCGCCCGGTGCTGCGCAACTACGGTACGCAGATTCGTTTGACAGTGAATTTTCTCTATTGCTAAGAGAAAGAAGGTCAGAAAATCTGGATGCCATAATGAGTAACGTCATCGAGGTCAAAGTGAACATGATGGCATCAGGAAAAATCAAGTCGAAGTTCAATCGAAGGGACAAAATACATTAGGGAGATGCATAACCGTTGACGTCACGGTCCTTAGATGACAAGTTCGATATGATGTTGAAAACCAAGGAAAAGTTGATGGAATGAATGTCCGAGGGGAAAAGACCTATTGTGCGCGACCAAAACGACCCGCAACCCAGAAATAAAAATAATTGGAGGGGTCAGATTCCTCAAATCAAGTAGCCGAACCTAGGTGACCAACAGACAAGGCCCCCATTCTAGAAAAACTACGCAGAAGAGGATTTCGACCAGTCTTTCGACGACCAGATGTATTGTTGTGATGATAAAAACCCATGCGTGTTCTTGACAAAAAGAGAACACGATCGATATATGAGACAAAACAAAGAATTCACACTAGAAACTGATGATGGAATGATACTCGAAACAGATGGTGCACCATCTTGGGAGACAGAGGAATTTAAGAAAGGTTATCAGAATGCTATCATGCAGTTTCAGAAGAAGTATAACCTTCGTAGTAAAGATGCACCTGTCGAGCTGAAACAAACAGACTTCGCGAAGGGGCCTACAACAGACACACCCTCCATGAGCCGATCGAGACTGGATGACATGACCAAGGATGCAACTGAGAAGATGAAGTTGAAGCAGGAAATCCCCAAAAAATCCCCGGAGATAGGCCGAGAAACGAGCGGAAAAGAGGTAGAGAAAACCTGCCCCCCTTTCAATTTTGAACACAAAATGGAAAAAATCAAATCTATGTCCCATTCAATGAGATGATTAGAAAGGGTGAGTATCGATACCAAATCATAAATATGTTGAAAGTAGGAGGGGCCCCTGATACTCTGAACGTTCGAGATGACCACCCTGCCATTTGTTTTAGCCTGTGCGTTGAAGAGACGAGTGATGAGGAAGACATTCCCCCTTTTTATGTCAGTCTAAAGATCCTTGATCTTAACTTACACAATGCCATGCTTGATTCTTGTACATCACATAATCTCATGCCAAAGGTGGTCATGGATGAGCTGGGACTAGAGGTCACCAGACCATACAAAGATCTTTTCTCTTTTGATTCAAGGAAAGTCAAATGTTTGGGCCTAATCAAAGACATGGTCGTATCGTTGGCCCATATCCCTGCCAAGAACATGTTCATGGACATAGTTTTCGTAGACATACCTACGAAGTTCAACATGATACTCTCAAGATCATGGGATGCGAAGCTGAAAGGCATATTGTAGATGGACATGACCTACGCCACTATCCCTGTGTTTGGCCATGACAAAAGACTGTACATGGAAGTCCTGCTGAAATATATGGTGAGCAAAAAAATGCAACCCCACAACCATCCTATATACATCGTCGACACTGAAGTGGGCTCATCTATTTTCTACAATGATATTGTCTTCGAGGAAGAAGGATTGATGACCACCACGACAGTCAATGATGAAACCACGCAGGAAATCATAGAGTGCTCCAACCCAAAAGAATGCATGGAAGACGTGGTGTGGAACATGAGTTTAGACGGCAAAATCAACCGATAGGGGGCTGGGGATGGAATATGGGTAAGCCCCCCTAAGACAAGCATGCAGTTGCATTCATACAAGCTCGCGTTCGAATGCACTAAAAATGTGGCGGAGTATGAAGTGCTAATTTTGGGCCTTCGAGTTTTGAAAGAACTAGGCGCGTAGAGGATAATAGTGCGCAGAGATTTCGAGCTGATCATAAATCAGGTGAAGGGCGTGTACCAGACCAAGCATCCCAGACTGTGCACTTACAAAAATATGGCTCTGGATCTTCTCGAAGGTTTTTCAGAATACGACCTGACTGCTATCCCAAGGGAACACAATCAAATTGCCAATGCATTGGCCACCTCAACCTCGGTTTTCAAGATCCCCTCTCTTCTAGACAAAAGATATGAAATCGAGGTCAGGCATAAGCCGACAGTACCTAATAAAATCAAACACTAGTAGGTGTTTGAGGACGATAAACAAGTGGAAAGGTTCCTCCTCATGAGCGACGATTTTGCTAACACAAACCTCGACGGGGAATACTGTGACGACGAAGATGAGTGTGCAGATGCGCGCACTGACAATGACCCTTTACAAAACTAGATCGTGGGAAGGGATATAATTCAACTAAAAAATAACATCATTCTGAAGGGGTTGGTGCCGCTTGTTGGCCCTTGACCAAGTTTTGAGGAATACTTGGTCATATTTGACCATTTTTTGGTACTCCGACATCCAGTTGGAGAAGGAGCGCATGAAAAAGAGGAGATCATGGGATCTCCACCCCTTTTTAGGGATTTTTGGGCTTTTTGGGAATATTGTAATGGGAAAGGGATATCGACCCTTATTTAGGCCTTTTGTATGTATAGATATAAGGGTAGGCAATGTAAGAAGAGGGATGCATGTGTCAGCTATGTGATGTAAAGTGAATGGCTTAGTGCATAAAGTAGATCTATGTGATCAGACGTCTGTGTGACTGTAAGAGCTCTGTGCCTACTGTAAGTATTGTAAGTGCTGAGTGCACAGGTCAGGGAAGGACCTAGTGCTTGGATCTACCTGAGGAAAGAAGATCTAGCGAGCTGCACAGATCTCTTGTCCTAGGCGGGGTAGGATCTTGAAGGCTTTGTGTTGTAACTTGGTTTACATAAGATAATAACAGAAGAAGACTTTGTGGATGTAGCCCCAGGGTGGGCGTGAACCATGACAACTCTATGTATTGTGTCGATGTGTTTGTCTCTCTCTTTCTAAGTGCTTTGATATGTTTATATAGATCTATTGATGCTTTGTGCTTATGAGATATTAATGCATGCTAGATATGATATATAAGATGCTAAGTGCTTAATCTATTAGGTATAACCTATTTATCATTGCCAAGTGACAGATTTGAGTAATTACTGCGGTGCTCTGTGCTTTCTGCGAAGTGTATTAATGAATGTATGTTAAGGAATAACTGATGCTAAGTGTGTTGTAAGCAAGATAATCACATATATGTGTCCTAGCTAAGGTTGCAGACACTTGAGTCTTGCAACCACCTCTACCTCTACCTCGGGTGAGACTGCATCTACTTCGCAGGTGTTGTTGAAAGGGCCGGTAGCTAGGGTTTTGTTGGTTCCCTCTTGAGTGTTGAACCCTGGGTCTACCCTTGTGCCAACAAATGGTTCCGTTGTCGGGACCTGAAACTGTGATTTCTAGGAACTGAAGAAGAAGAAGCCTTGTGCAAAATAATCTATGTGTGTAGATCTATTTCCCTAGTGTGTAGTGTTCTATTTGACTTGTGAAGCTTTGTGCCAAGAAAAGAGGTTAGATCTGAAGAAAAGAGGTTAGATTTGAAAAAAAGAGGTCAGATCTGAAGAAAAAAAGTCAGATATGAGAAGAAAAGAGGTTAGATCTGCAAGAAAAAGGTAATATCTGTAAGCTCCGTGCTTTGATAAAGGTAAGAATAGTTAAAAGTCTTAGATCTAGAAGCTTTGTGCTCTATAGAAGTAAGATAAGTGGAAATTTTTGTTTCTAAAGCATGGATTTAGGTATGCTTGATAGATTTTGTCCTAGCTTGAAAACTAGGGCATTGTTAGATGAAAGAAAGTTTGATATGAATAATGATAGATATGTTATACCTATGCATAGAAAATATGTTTGGACTAACAGATGGATGCAGGATCCTTGAAAGAATTTGTTGTAGGTTAGCTACCATGATCCTGGTGCGCAGTATAGAAAAAGTTGGGGATAATTTAAAAGAAAAAGAGGATTGACCCTATGTTACAGTTGCAAAAAACCAGGACATCTAGCTAAGGAGTGCCCTGGTGGAAGAACGAATTATCTATGTTGTAAGGCTATAGACCATGAAGTACTGGATTTCCCTAGAATGATTGATGGACTTGAAAAGATAAATATAGAGCAAGCAAAACCTAAAGGAAATCAAGAGACTCAGATTATAGAGGAACCCTTGAAAGAATCAAAGATTATGTTACTGAAAATGAAAGACACCCTGAATGATCACATAAACATCAACTTATTAGAGATCCTCAAGAAGAAATAACAAGTTGAAGTGAGAATAGGGGACTTTGACATCGACTGTACTCTAGATGAGGAAACACCGATAAACATCATGACTGAAAGCACTTGGGAAACCCTAGGAAGACCTACTCTGGTTCCTTCACTAGGAGGAGTAAGCTTGTTTAAAGGAAAATTGGTAACCTTATGTGGACGGATTACCCAGATAGCCATGACTACCCATGGTACCTCAACAAAAGAAGATTTTGATATTGTTAAGTTCGTGGAAAGCAGTTCTCTGTTTCCAGTTTTGTTAGGAAAAACTTGGATTGCGAAAGATCAGAGTCGAAAGCAAGAAGAGGCAGACTTAGAAAAAAAGAAGCAAGAGTTAAAGGTTTTCATGGCCAGAAGAATAACGCACTTAATCGAAGAACGGGAGGATAACGCGAAGTTATTTAGGTATAAAGACTTGAATGTCGGGGATGAATGAGTACAAGAACAAGAAAGTAGGGCACCTACCCCAGAGCCAATGAAGGAAGAAACACCGATCCTGAACCCTACCCCACAACACGAAGTTACCATGCCTAAAGAAGAAAAGAATCAGAATGGAAAAAGGTTGACTGAGACAAAGCTCATTGGAAAGAAGTCGAGGAAACTCATGAAGAAGAAAGAGAAGTTGGAAAAATTACATAATGTGCCAGAAGGAACCTCGTAGAAGGAAAACATGCAGAATTTGAACTTCGCCAGGATATCAAAACAACGACACCCGGTACTTCACCGTGGTGAAGCAATATAGCCGTTGACCGATATACCCATTCAACTTCCACCCCGAACAGGCAGAAAAGCATTAAAAGACCACCACCAGACCATTGGACCTCACCTTAATGGACAAATCAACGGTCATGGAAGCTTCATATCTGTTGCAAGTAGTTCGTTGCAGAGCTACTTACTTATTTTTTCGCGCCATGCCTGGAAGACACTTTTTCCAATTGAAAAATTGAGCTTACAGACTACCCGCGTTATGAAACAATGATTACTCCAGCTTTATTCTCTATCTGATTATGGTACCGATAGTCCATTGACAACCCGAGACAATGATCCCGAGCTTACATGTTCGACGATCTTAGCGCAACAGAAGAATCAGTGAGAGAAGTACTTTCTAGCTTAAGGACAGAAAGAGTCATGTCGGAAAGAGGAATGTCCACCGGAGTCCAAGCCTCATCGTTTAGAGGTGTGGTAGCCTCCCCATTGACTGCTTGAGCTGGAACATCTCGAGCCGACGCAGAGTTGAGAACTAAGCATAGAGACGACGCAACCAACGTAAAGTTAGTGCCAACCATCCTACCAGCTTACATTCCCCCTCTAAGTGGTGATATTAACAGGGATAGTTTCCCTAGAGACTTTGAATACACCCTAGTCACTGCATATCTACCAAAAGGAGTTCGCACCTACCACGCAGATCAAGACAAGGTTATAGCGTTGAAGTTTTGTGACTTCAACCTGGGAGACTGTAAAGCCTACAACATGCTCGCACCATCTAATTACTTAACGAGGACTAAGGGTTGGAATTCGAAGATCATCCCCCAACAATGGATGATGAACCTTGCGCAGTCTACTCTACTCAACGTTATGAAAATACCACACTTCGACAAAAATCAGGAGGTGAGTGCTTGTGTGAAATTGCTGCTAGCAAGTTACCACGGAGGATACCTGTGGTTAAATCGTCACATAACTGTTGATCCGATGCTGATCAATAGGATTATTGGGCTTAGCATGTAGGGCCCTAATCCCCATGAGTACTACCCTGGAAAGACCGTGGACTGCGCTCTTTCACAAAATATTAAAAAGGCTTATGGAAATGTTGAAAAAGGTGCGCGAGGTTACAAGGTAGCCTCTATCGAGAGTGGCGCAATGCGCCTCGCATGTTAGATGATAGAAGGGAAGATGGTACATAAGAATAGACCTACACAAGTATCAAGCTTCGTAGTGGACCTTGTAGGAAAATGCACAGAGGGACTACAAATGAATTGGGTAAAATACTTGGTCAATCATCTAGAAATTGACTGTAGAGAAGCCTAGGACCAGGGGCATGAATTCCACTTTAGCTGGCTACTAATATTGATCACCTTTGTTGCATGGGAGCTACCGAAAGGTGCAACCTTCCTAGACCTCGACCCATTCGAACCATTAGTTGCGAAGTTCAGTACCTTATGGTACTCGACGGACATGAGCAAGTAGTGGAAATCAAATTCCATTTTTCACAGATACTATAACCAACTGAAAGCAACCATAGGGGGTGAACCTCGCATAACCCCGAACACTTTACAAAGGTTCCGACCTCTGATAAATTTTAGCGCGGACTGCCACTTTATATACCTAACTCCATGCGCTGATGAACACCAGGAATAGCTTCATTCCTATTATAAGTTGACCGAAGAAGACCTAGAAGAAATCACCAAGGAATGGTCGACGAACCTCCTTGTTCCAGCAGATCCAATGGACATTTCAGACATTGACAACCCAGAAGTTGCGCAAGACACACCTGGTCCCAGTAAGATGAAGAAGACAAAGAAGACAAAGGAAACAAATAAGCCTGAAGAGGTTCAGGATGTAGATAGCTACTCTGTAAAGACAACTTCCATCACACCCGATCAAGAAGGTAACAACGAATACCTAGAGGAAGTCAAACAACAACTAGAGGACGAAGTTGAAGTTCCAAAGAAGAGAAAAGGGTCACCTTCAAAGTCTTCCTCTAAGAAGAAAGCAAAAGAAATCGTGACCAATATGAAGACCATGCTCACCCCCAATGACTTCAAATTTCTACTCACAACTTTGAATGAAGTCGTTGAAGAAATTACAGGAAAGAAGGAGGCCAAGCAACAGACGATGTACGACAGAATTGAAGCTGAGCTCCAAGGAGTGCAACGAGCACTTCAGTCTAACCACACAATATCCACTACGCCCATGCCAGAAGGAACAACAGAAGCAGGAGATGAATCAGTTCAACTCCGCAGGATTGCCGACATAGTCGAAGTACGTCTTCAAAAAGTAGAAGAAGTAATAGTGCAGGCCACCCAGGCCCTAAAGCAAGAATAGGAGGAAATCATAGAGTAGCACTAAGCTACACAGCAAGAGAAGGAGGCCATACAAAATAAATTTGATAAAGACAGAGCAAAAATCCAAAAGGAGGAGCAGCTTCTCACAAAGCAAATCGGGATCGAAGAAGCTGTCAACAGAGAATTTCGCTCTGCGACCGGCTTAGAAAAAAAGGCCGAAGAATCCTTAGACCATCAAGTGATGAAGCTTGCTAAATTTATTCAGTAACTGTAGCAAAGAGTCATGGACTTAGAGCTTCAGATCATCCCAAGTACCCTGCAAGAAGAGCGTGACCAGTGAGAAATAACTGCCTGGGGTACATTAGAAAGGATTAAAGAACTCACTGAAGAATGCAAACAACTAAGTACCAGAAGTGCGTAGATACATGAGAACCTGACCGAGAACCTGGAATTGCATAAACTAGAGTCACAACTTCAGGAGGCAAAGCAACATGTAGATAGACTTCAGATGCAGTTGAAGGCCCTATCAACCATAGAGAAAATGAATCGATCCCACGAGCAACGCGTCGCACAACAACAGATCCACATGATCCAGAGCAAGGTCATGGAAGTGATGCAGCAACTTCAACCTTTGCAGGATAAGGCATGTCAACTATTTTTAGAGATTGAGAACCGAGGGACATAGTTATAATAGGTCATGATTACAGCAGAGCAGTGCCTAGAAGGACCAATCAATAACACACTCATCCAGGATTTCACCGAGCAGGAGGAAATCACAAAGCAACAGGTCAAAGTGGCTCGATCCAAACTCGAGGTGCTTGAAGCAAAATTGGCCAGACCTCAGTGACTCAGGACGAGTCACAAGTGAGTGTTGGGGGCCTGTTGGCCCTTGACCAAGTTTTGAGGAATACTTGGTCATATTTGACCATTTTTTGGTACTCTGACATCCAGTTGGAGAAGGAGCGCATGGCGCAGAGGAGGTCATGGGATCTCTGCCCCTTTTTAGGGATTTTTGGGATTTTTGGGAATATTGTAATGGGAAAGGGATATCGACCCTTATTTAGGCCTTTTGTATGTATAAATATAAGGGTATGAAATGTAAGAAGAGGGATGCGTGTGTCAGCTATGTGATGTAAAGTGAATGGCTTAGTGCATAAAGTAGATCTATGTGATCAGACGTCTGTGTGACTGTAAGAGCTTTGTGCCTACTGTAAGTATTGTAAGTGCTGAGTGCACAGGTTAGGGAAGGACTTAGTGCTTGGATCTAGTCAGGGAAAGAGGATCTAGCGAGCTGCGCAGATCTCTTGTCCTAGGCAGGGTAGGATCTTGAAGGCTTTGTGCTGTAACTTGGTTTACATAAGATAATAACAGAAGAAGACTTTGTGGACATAGCCCAAGGGTGGGGGTGAACCACGGTAACTCTGTGTATTGTGTTGATGTGTTTGTCTCTCTCTTTCTAAGTGCTTTGATATGTTTAGATAGCTCTATTGATTCTTTGTGCTTATGAGATATGAATGCATGCTAGATATGATATATAAGATGCTAAGTGCTTAATCTATTAGGTATAACCTGTTTATCGTTGCTAAGTGCTAGATCTTAGTAATTACCGCGGTGCTCTATGCTTTCTGCAAAGTGTATTAATGAATGTATGTTAAGGAATAACTGATGCTAAGTGCGTTGTAAGCAAGATAATCACAGATCTGTGTCCCAGCTAAGGTTGCAGACACCTGAGTCTTGCAACCACCCTTGCCTCTACCTCAGGCGAGACTGCATCTGCTTTTCAGGTGTTGCCGAAAGGGTCGGTATCTAGGGTTTTGTTGGTGCACTCTTGAGCATTGCACCCTAGGTCTGCCTCTGTGCCAACACCACTGGAAAAGATGTTTGACAAAAATTATGTGGCTAAGAACCCCAAGATCACTGCAAGCGCATAATACGTGGAAGACTGCAACATCGAGACTAAGACGGAGCCGAAGATGGTAAAATTATCAAAAAATCTCAGTGTAGAGGTCAAGAAGGATTACATAAAACTCATGAAGGACTTCCTGAACGTCTTCATGTGGAGCTACGATGATCTGAAAGTGTACGACACAAAGGTAATCCAGTATGTTATCCCTCTCAAGGAATATCAGAAGCCTTTCAAACAAAAGTTGAGATGGATAAACCCCTTGTTACTACCACTGATCGAGAAAGAGGTAAAAAATCTTTTCGATGCTAAAATCATTGTTTCTTTAAGATTCTCAAAGTGGGTAGCTAACTTAGTACCGGTGAGAAAGAAAAGCAGCGAAATTAGGCTATGCGTAGATTTCCGAAATTTGAATAAGGTGTCCCTTAAAGACCACTACCCCCTCCCCAAAATGGATTACAACTTGCAAAATGTAGTGGGATCTAAAAGGATGTCCATGCTGGATGGTTTCTCAGGGTATAACCAAATCATGGTTCACCCGGATGATAGAGAGAAGACGACTTTCACCACTCCGTGGGGAACGTTCATGTACGCTAAGATGTCGTTCGACCCGATGAACGTTAGTGCCACCTTTCAGAGGGAGATGGAAATCACTTTCACTTATTAAAATCATAAATTCATCATGATTTACCTTGATGACATCACAGTGTACTCTACCTCCGATAAACAACACCTCGAGTACCTGAAAATAGTTTTTCAAAAGTGCAGAAAGTTTGGTATATCACTGAATCCGAAGAAATCTCATTTCTCAGTCGAGGAAGGCAAAATTTTGGGGCACATCATTTCCAAAAATGGCATTAAAATAGACCCCAACTGGGTTAAATGGATTTTGAAGACCGATACCTCGTGCAGTAAAAAGGAGGTACAATCTTTCTTGGGTAAGGTAAATTTTCTAAGAAGGTTTATCCCAAACCTGAAGGAAACCATAAAACATATAACTTGTATGCTCAAGAAAGGAAATGAGATTAAGTGGAATCTAGAAGCCAATAATTCTTTTGAAGACATCAAAGTGGCCCTGACTAAAGCCCCTGTGCTAGCCTGCCTAGACTTTATGAAAGATTTTCTCCTTTTTTCATTCACCTCAGAGCACACTATTTTCAGAGTACTTTTGCAGAAGGACAAGTAGGATTTCGAGAAACCCATAGCCTACTTCATCCGAACACTGCGTGATGCTCCCTTAAGGTATGAAATTATGGAAAAGCAGGCGTACACTTTAGTAAAGGCTCTGAAGGAATTTAGGATGTATATTTTTCACTCCCACGTCATCGCTTGCGTGCCAAACAGTTCAGTAAAGGACATCCTTACCCAGCCTGAACCAGAAGGAAGGAGAGGAAAGTGGATAACCTCCATGTTAGAATACGACCTTGAGATCAAGCCAACAAAGCTGGTCAAGGGCCAGGGACTTGCGAAGCTAATGGCGCAGTCGGGCTGCGACGCTGTGGGTATGAATTTCATTGTCGATCTGTCAGAGGGCCCTCAAGAAGAAAAAGTTGTGCAGGTACCTCAATGTTTCATTGATTCTCCATGGTATATAGACATCATATACGTTTTATAAAATATCCAGGCCCCTCCAGGCATGAGCAAGACTAAAGAAAGATTCCTCAAGCTTAAGGCGGTTAAGTTCTATGTTTTGGATGATTCACTCTATTGGAAAGATCCCAGAGGAATACTGTTAAGTTGTTTGTTGGAAGAAGAGGTGAAGCAGGCCATACAAGAGTTTCACAAAGGAGACTGCAGAGGGCACCATTATTGGAATACCACCGCGCACAAGATCCTAAGGGTAGGTTATTACCGGCCGACGCTTTTTGCTGACGTATACAAAGAGGTCTCCAACTACCATGAATGCCAAATTTTCGATGGGAGAAGGAAGGTACAACCTTTGTCATTAAAGCCAATCTTAGTCAAGGTGCCTTTCATGCAGTGGGGCATGGATTTCATAGGTGAGATAAACCTGCCATCCTCCATGCAGCACAAATGGATCCTCACAGCCACCGATTATTTCACGAAGTGGATTGAGGCGGTCCCCACAAAGAAAGCCACTAATGTGGTCATCATACAGTTCCTGGAGACAAACATTTTGTCAAGGTTTGGATGTCCTGTTAAGATCATAATGGATAATATGGTCGCATTCAAGTCTAAAAGGATGGAGAAGTTCTGGCAGGACTATAATATAACCTTGGTTCATTCCACAACATATTACCCGTAGGGAAATGGTTTAGAAAAATCCTCGAATAAGAGCCTGACCCGAATCATCAAAAGGCTCTTGCAAGAAAATAAGAGAGCATGGCATAAGAAGCTTATCTACGCTTTGTGGGCATATCGGATCACCACCAAAAATTCCATATCTACGTCACCTTTTCAGATCATTTACGGCGGAGACACGATTTTCCCTACTGTGTTGGGACCGCCCATTAGGAAACTATTGCAAGAGCAGGAGGCCGAACCGGATGATGCATAAAGAAGGATAAACCAGCTGATCCACACCCAACAGGCAAGGGAATAGGCGTATAACATATCTCAACTTCATCAGGAGAGGATAAAGAAAACTTTAGAAAAACACTCCAAGCAGGAAGATCTTCAGGTGGGAGATCTGGCGCTGAGATGGGATGCGTGGAATGAAGGAAAAGGGAAACATGAAAAGTTTGATCACCTTTGGACAGGACCATATAGAGTCAGTGCGTGCTGCAGAGACAATTCTTTTTTCCTGCAAGATCCGGATGGGGAGTGTCTTGGTTGGGGGCCTGTAAACGACAGGTTCCTAAAACGCTACCTCATGTAATAAATTCTATTTGAGTCATTTGTCATTGTAAATAGTTGCTAAATTTGAGTCGAGTCAGTACATCAGCAGAAAATTGAAGCCTTGGAAGTTGTGTTATTGAGTCTAGTTGTTTTATTTTTCGTCCGTCATTTTTGTTGCTTAGTATCTAGATGTCAAATAAAGCTCAATGGTCAAGCACCTGGTCTACTGTTCTTTTCTATCTCACAGGGAGGATAACATCCCCGTTGGAGCCAGTTGTTAGCGCCACCACCTTTCTTTCCTTTTAGAGTTGATTCCGAGTCACATAGTGATCCATGCACCCAAACATGTGAAGTCGGGTACATAATACCACAATGCTGAAGTCAAAAAATGGTCGATTGGCCTTTGGAAAAGGCAAAGGGGTGTCCAAGTCAAAAACAGTATACATGGTACGGGCTTGTCTTTTCCCAAAGGTCGAACCCCGTTAAGAAACCAAATCCTACATACCCCAGTCAAGTCAAATGGTTAAATAAAGGTCATGTTGGCAAATGACACAGTTATTATCATTTTATTATGAAGGTCGGAGGAATGAATAATTGCAATGTTCGTATTATCCCTACATAGAAAATTGTATCACCTGCATTCCACACATAGAGATTTTCCATGAATAACCTGAGAGTCGACTCAAAACTTCTTGTCACCATAAATTCATCAATATCCAATAGTTTCTACTCTCTGGGTCGATTTGCTATAAATCTTAGATACTCGATGTGTTTCTCCAGTCATAGAACTTTGCCTAATTTGTTTATCGCAGTTTTCTTTTTTCCAATCCAATTGGTCCAGAGTTGTTCGTCGATACATTTTCTCAGAACATTTGCGTGCAGAGTTCACCTTGGTCACGCCATGGATTTTTCTCAGAGTACAGGAAAGGGCGCGCACAGCAGAAGAACTGTGAGGCCTGAACCTCAAAGAGATTGGAACTCTTTCACGCCTGAGGAAACCATTCCCAGAAGCATAGAAGAATCCATTTTTTCACTTACAGAAGAGACCATTTTAATACGTGAGACGACCGAGATAGAAAAATTCATACAGAAGGGGAAGACGGCGAGGGTTTTTTCCTCTGGACAACAACTGCCTTGGAGAATAGGCAGGATGAGAAAGAACAAGGAGGTTATGAAGGCGGAAGCCACGGGGACAAGTGAGGAAACTCCATCTCAACAGCTGAAGCAATAAAAGCGGGCTATTGACGAACTTTATCATGAAAACAGGGAATTAAAACGACAGCTAGCGACAAAGACCATGGAGGCATCAGCTGCACAGAGTCATAGAGGGAGCATGACGTGATTGAAAAGGCAACTTAAGGAGGCTCAATACGTTATTTTCCAGCTGTGGGAAGCGCAAAGGCTAGCAGAAGAAGGGCACACATAGTATCCCAGATTAAAGTGGAGTAGCTGAACAAGAAGTCCATATGGCTCTCGCCTTCGCACAAGAAAATAAAGCTTAATGAGCGGCGTTTTCCTTCACAACAGTTTTTTGAGTGATACACATCCTCTGAAAACATCTCACCATTTTGGTAACAGTCACGGGAATCGCACAACCGTTTGCTGTGCGCATATCCCATCAAATAGGCATGTAACGGGAGGTGAAACCAACATTGCAGACAACCGTTTTTGGGTGGAAACCTGTTCATAAGGATAGCTGATCGAGGGACACAACGACACATTTTTTCTTGCGTCGGGTCTTGACCGATGATCCGATCTCGTGGCGAAACTTGAAGACGGTTACTAGTAGACATGCATGATTGTTGCCTATTTTCGGATGGTGCCATGTGAAGAGTTTCTTTCTCATGTGGCACAGTTTTTCCTAGTCTAGAGTTAGCAATTAGAATAGAGGGCAACCCAAGCAACACCCTAGTTTATATATTTCATCTTTTCGATGTAACCAGGGTTGGTTGGCAATTTTAAGAAACATATGCTATTGTAAGAAGTCTGAGTGTTTTTTGACTGAAACTTAATGCAAAGGTCATGTGTTTTGATGTAAAGATTCTAGTTGCGATAGTTGGATGTATTGTGTTTCTTTCTCTGCGTATGTTCTTTCCTGTTATCTTTAATTTCATATCTCATATCGTCTATTTTGGAATGACTTTTTGAACCTTCGGATTCATTGTAATGTGCCCCTTGTTCACGCCACTTAGACAAAGTGTTTTCTTCTCGAGCTAACTCTGAATTCGTCCACAGTGGCGCTCTTGAGTTCGCTCCCTCTATTTTTCTCTTGCCACACTTTACGATTAACACTGAAGGTTGTCGCTCGCCTAGCCTTTTCCTCTCAAATCTAGTCACTGAGGCATTTGTTCCATCTCTTCCTCAAACTGACCCCATAGCCCGAGTTTTACTTACCTGTGCCAATATAACCAGAAGCATTTCATCACCAGTTTTAAAATCTAGCCATCATTCGTAAAGCCATATCTCACACAGAGACCACACCATTTCTATGATAGCTCTCTCTAGGTTCGAAAGGGTAGTTTCAGGTCTGAAAGTTGGTTGAAAAATTTACCTTCGTCATCTGTTTATCAACCAAATGAATTTACAGAGTGCTAACAGTACCAAAAATGTAATTGGAGGTGTTTATCTCAATTTCGACTAGTTGTTGAAAATTTGGCGAATTGGGATTAGCATCATGTAGAGGTGATGCTTTCTGTGATGATCACTTTGGCCCAAACAAACTTGGAATTGGATTCACCCTTGGTCACTTATTTTATGGGCCAAGTGATAGAAGATAAATCCAAAGCAAACTTGTGGTGAAATTTGGATAGGCCCAAGACATTGGAGAGCTTCGTTAGTGTCTTTGTGGTTGTCTAGTGGTGGATCACTTGGATCTTGGTTGGTTCGACATGCACACCATCCTCTTCCGTGATGTATATTAGATATTTAATTCTCTACACATTGAATGAACACTTCTCTAATTTGGCATAAAACATGTGTTGCCATAGGGTGCTCAACACTTGCTAAATGTTATTTAGATGCTCTTCGTAGGTTATGTTGAAGATGATAATGTCATATAGGTATTCAAACACAATATAATTGGTGAATGATCATATAATATTGTCTATCATTCCCATGAATGTCATTGGCACATGATTCAATCCAAAAGACATGTCCAACCATTCAAAGGGACCTTCTTTAGACTTGAAGGATTTCTTCCACACATCAATTGGAACTTGGTGATAGCCTGACTTAAGATCAATCTTTCTCAAAAACTTGTTGCCTTTGCATTCATTGCATAGATCATTAATTTGAAGGATTGTGTATTGATTCTTAACTGTGATTTTATTAAGGGTTTGTAGTAAATACAAAGTTTCCATGTCTTGTCCTTCCTCTAAACTATTGCAATAGGGATCCCATAGGGTGAGGATATTGGTCGAATGTTTCCCTTCTATGTTTGGAATATGATCTCCTAATTCTATAGAAGAGAGCCTCAGTATATAGGGCCATTGGGTAATGGGGCGCTTAGTATCAAATCAATTGTATGCTTTACTTGACAATGTAGATGTAATACTACAAGCGAGGTTAATATGTTTTTGTTTTCTTCCAACAATTAATCTACTCATATTTGTTGCATAGAGGGACACTTGTAGAGGCCTTGGTAGTGGTGGTAATTTTCTTTATTTCATCTGACTAAACCATGAAGAGGAAAAATCTCCCAGTGTGAGAGGTTATCCCCCTTCACTGCTTAGTAGTGATTAGAGACATTTTGATAGTTAGGGTTACCTTTCGAATTCTGTAGAGTTGATATCCTAAGGTGAAAATGACACTATGGGGCCTAGATTGGTAAACAATGTGACATTTTGACATATATGGTTATCACAAAAGAACATCATTGGTCTTCGAGTGGGGCCATGTCACATAGTGCCTCATCTATGAACATCTTGATGCTATATTGTACACAACATCATTGACTAATGTGGATGTCTCATATTTGGCCCTACCAATCAATGGTGTATCATTAGGGGTGCAACGTCATAGGAAACATCATATTCTTAATGACCTCCACTAAGATCAGGTTCTTATGGTTGTTGTTTTCGACAATGAAATGCAACGATGTTCCCTTCACCCACATATGTGTGTGGAAGAAGAACTCACCTTCCTTGGGATCCTTTGGTTCCTCTGGTTAGACCTTTGTGGTGACGATAATAACATTGGGTTTATCATAAACAATTTGTGCTCCCGTTGATCCATATGGATTTCGGCGGCCTCCCACCTATTCCAACTAGCTCATTTTGGCAGTTTTCTAGTTTGACAGTTTTTTCCCTAGTTTTCGGGTCCCTGACTTGCGGGGCCATTTAGAGGTCCTAAACAACATTTTTAGGGCTCGCCACAATCAAATTAACCTTCGATAGATAGAAAAAAAATGTGTAGTCCTCGGATAGACCTTTCCAACGGGCTATCGTTCTCCTAAAACATAGATCGTATGCAAAAGTTACGACCCCAGGAAGTTGATGTACAAACTTACCCAAACAGGGCCCACATAACTTTTGGCGCTTCATCCCCTAGGGTTAGGTTTTTGGATGTCTAGGGTTTTTGACATTCAAGTTTATTGAAAAAAGGTCTTCAAAGCCTCATTGTAATGATTTTCTTGCGAATGAGCACAGACATCACATCTCTTCTCAGAGATAATCCGCCACCATTCTAGCAAGCTTGTTTCCGCTGCATTTTACAATTTCAGCTTATTTCCTTATTGAATAGAAACTTGTTTTATTGTATATTTATTATTCTGTATGAAGATTATTTTGATATTAATATGTATTCATTTCTTTTTTCAAATATATTCTGGATCAGTGGTATCATATCGGTCTACTCCTTGTCGTTCTTAATGCATGTCCCCAACGAGGTCAGGGTACAAAGAATTGGGTCTTGAGCTTGTTTCTCTTGAGAACAAAATTTCTCGCACGCCAAAATGACCTCTCATGGTAGAATAAAATAAATACTATGGGACATGAGATCCCTTCAAAATGTTGGTCGAGGAATCCCTCACGCAACAGAGGAACGAGATGATGGATAGTTTTGCGCAAATCCTTCGACGACTACCAACATGCAACGCATCTTCCTCAAACAGAGCCACCGCCCCCTTCAAGGTACAAATCAACTTTGATATTCCTATATTTAAAGGCCATATAGATCCATATGTGGTAGAAAAATGGTTGAATCTGCTAGAAGGGTATTTCTCTGTCCATAACTTCTCAAATAGAGAAAAGACTACTTTTGCGCTTCTCAAAGTTGTCCCCCATGTCAAAGATTCGCGGGAAACTTTTTGTGAGCAAAAGGAAATAGGGGAACCCTCATTATTTACAGTTGTAGTCACTTGGGAGTCCTTCAGGGATGCTATTAAGAAATAATACTACCCTGTTGGAAGTTATGACGACCTGTACACAAAATGGACCATGCCGCGACAGGAAAGAGACCAAGCAGTGCCCGAGTTCATAAATATATTCCATACGTTGCACAACAAGTTAGGTATCAAATATTTTGAGTGACATCTGGTGCTCAAGTATCATGGCGGTCTGCATAGATACATCCAGATCAAAATGGACTTTCTGGACCTCTCATCCTTGGGTGCGGCCTACTGATATGTCATCAAAATTGAGCAAAAGCTCAAATAAAAGACACGACAATTTGGGCCTGGGAACCCCTCACAGAAAAAGCTAGGAAAGGGCGGCCCCAACTCATAGAATAAAGGACAAAGAAAAGACGGACAACCTCGGGACAACCATTCTAGGCCACAAGCAAAGAAGGACACCAGAATGACAAAGGGAAATACTGGGAAGTGGTGTGACTTCCATAAGTGCCTCTGGCATAACACTATTGATTGTCACTCGAAGTAGTCGTTGGTAGTTGAGATGAAAGCCTCTGAATCAGATGTAGGTTCCAATTCCAAGTCAAAACCAGAAAGAGGGAGATATATCATTGATGAAGAACCCAGTGCTACCTTTGCTACCACCAAGCTCCATCTCGATGAACTAGACGAGCCAAGGGAAAACAAGCACCTTTTTCATTCACATATCTCTGCTAAGCTATTTCCTTGATCTTTGCCAAGCAATGAAGAAATGTCATCTCCCAAATAGGGAAGTTTTTATTCTTCGTAATTCACTCTCAGAATGAGCGAAATATCACAACCACATCCATGGTTTCTGCGGTCAACCTCTCCACACAGCGGAAGCAAGTGGATAAGGTTGTGGAAGAATACTTAGATATGTTCTCCTCACTTACTGGGGTACCTCTACACTTTCAGATCAAGCACCCCATCGATCTCACCCCCGACGCACCGCTGCCCAATGTGCCAGTCTATTGTTTCTCTCTATTAGAAAATGAGGAGATCAAGTGATAGATCCAATAATTTCTCCACAAGGGGCACATCCATCCCAGATCATAATCTTGCGGGAGCCCAATCATGTTGGTACAGAAGAAATATGGAACCTGGTGACTCTGCATTGATTATCGAGCCTTGAATAGAATCACAGTAAAAAACCGATACCTGATTCCCCAAGTCGACGACCTCCTCGATCAGCTCACAAGGGTCAAATACTTCAGTAAGATTGATCTGAAGTCTGTCTACCACCAAGTCCTGATAGAACAAACAGATGTATGGAAGATCACCTTCAAGTCAAAGGAAGGTTTTTTTGAATGGTTGGTCATGCCCTTTGGTTTGAAAAATGATCCGATCAATTTCATGAGGATGATGGACAATATCCTATGACCATTCACCAATACTTTTGTAGTGGTGTATCTGGATGACATCCTCATTTACAATAAGACTTGGGAAGAACACTTGTAGCATATTCAACAGGTTTTGCACACCCTGTGGAAGCAACAAATCTACTCCAACTTGGAAAAATGCTCATTCGGCATGGACAAGGTTCATTACCCGGGATACATCGTTGATCAACATGGCGTACATGTGGATCCAGCCAAAATCCAAGTCATCCATGACTAGCTAGCCCCAACCACACTCATTGAGCTTCAGAGCTTCTTGGGACTTGCCAATTTCTACCGCAAGTTCGTTTTTGGATTCTCCCATATTGCATGGGACCTCAACCAAGTAACCATGGGTGGTGGTAAGGCAAAATTTGTGTGGGGCTGGTCCCAACAACAAGTGTTCGATGATTTGAAGTAGCGCTTGTGCTCAACCCCAGTACTTTCACTACCGGACTTACAGTATCCCTTTGACATCGAGACAAATGCTTTAGACTATGTTGTGGGCATTTTTCTCACTCATCATGGCCACCCCGTGGCCTATCATAGTGAGACACTATCAGATGTTGTCCATAAGTACTCTACTTAAGAGAAAGAAATGTACTCCATTGTGAAAGCCTACCGCCAGTGGAGACATTACATTCTTTGGAAGGAGACAACCATCCACACTGATCATAAGCCATGGTAGTTCATGAAAACACAAGGAAAATTGTAGAATGACTGCCATCAGAAGTGGTCCATGTACTTGCAACAATTCCACCTCAAGATCAAGTATAAAATGAGGAGCACCAACGGCGTCATTGATTGCCTCAGTAGACTTCCAATCGTGACACTCACCACGATGCTATACTCTTGGGTCCATGAGACCTCTGGCTAACCCCAACTCTATGAGATAGACCCAATTCCACCACCTACCAAATGTTGGGCGCAAACACAGTTGTCTCTAATTTCCATCTTCAGGATGGGTTGTTGTGCCGTCTGGGCCATATCTGTGTTCCATATAGCAAGTGAGTGAAGATGATATAGGAATCCCACTACAGTTAGTGGCGGGACACTTCGGCGTCGAAAAGACAATGGCAATACTATAGAAACATTTCTATTGGCTAAAACTTCAACAAGAGGTCAACAAGTATATCGGGTCTTGCACTGCCTACATGATTTCCAAAACAATCATTAAGAAACATGGCATGGAAACCCCTCTGCCTACTCCTAACAGGCCATGGGAATCCATCTCAATAGACTACATGTTGGGCCTCCCGTCCACCAAGCAGGGCAATGACTGTGTTTTTGTGGTTGTGGATCAATTTTCTAAGATGAAAATTATGGCCGCCTGCAAGAAGAGCATCACAACAAAGGCCACTGACAAGCTCTTCTTTGAACAAGTCAGGGTAAATTTTTGAATCCCACAAACCATTGTCTCAGATCAGGATAGTTGATTTCTGAGCACATTCTGGTCAAGCCTCTGGTCACTGCTAGACACCAAGCTCACCAAATCCATGACCTTCCACCCACAAAAAGATGGCCAAACCGAGTTCGTAAATCGAATGATCGTGAATATCCTGTGCATGTATAATTCCAAGCACCCTCGCACATGGTATGAGATTCTCCCCTATGTTCAACATAGCTACAACCGAGCCCTGCATAGCTCAACCGACCACAACCCCTTTCAGGTGGGGTTGGGATTCCAACCATTAGGTCCCATAGATGTTGCACTACTCCTTGCGGCCACCTTGACCGACTCATCTCCTACTCCAACTGAAGTTGAAAAAGCCACCTGTTTCATTGAGAGGATTCAACACATCCACCAACAGGGTCAGGATATCCTATAGAAGTCCAATGACAAGTACAAGCAGTGCCATGATCAACATTGGGTGCCACATAAGTTTCAGGTGGGAAAAAAAGTTTGGTTACACTTGCAGAAAGAGTGCCTTACAGGACCCCATCGAAAGCTTCGCCCACTCTGTTATGGGTCGTACACCATCACCAAGGATGTGGGTGATAATTCTTTCGAGCTCAACATTCCTCCTTTCCTTGGCTTTCACCTAGTGTTCAACGTGGATATCCTTCAACCGTATTTCCCACCATTATTGGACACCTTAGAGATAGAAGAACAATTGACACCAACAGATCTCAACCATGAATTCATACAACAAGAATCCAGTGACCAGATTGTGGACAAATAGATCAAGGGCACTTGCTAGCAAATGATCCAACTTTATCAAGTTGTCAAAGCAGGGCAGCTCCTGCACTAAGGCAAGTGGCTCACCCGGGGCCAAATTCAACAAAAATTTCCTCATCTAATGGGGGAACTCAACGCAGTGGAGACCATTACTTCCTAAAGGGATATGATTGACCCACATGGATTTCGGTGGCCTCCCACCTATTCCAACTAGCTCATTTTGGCAGTTTTCTAGTTTGGCAGGTTTTTCCCTAGTTTTCGGGTCCTTGACTTGCGGGGTCATTTTGAGACCCTAAACAACGTTTTTAGGGCTTACCATAGTCAAAATGAGTTTTGATAGATAGAAACAAAATGTGTATTCCTTAGATAGACCTTTCCAACGGGATATCGTGCACCTAAAATGAAGATCGTATGCAAAAGTTATGACCCCAGGAAGTTGATGTACTAACTTACCCAAACAGGGCCCACATGACTTTTGGCGCTTCATCTCCTAGGGTTAGAATTTTGGATATCTAGGGTTTTTAGCATTCATGTTTATTGTAAAAAGGACTTCAGAGCCTCATTGTAATGATTTTCTTGCGAATGAGTGCAACTATCACATCTCTTCTCAGAGATAAGCCACCACCATTCTAGCAAGTTTGTTTCCATTGCATTTTATAGTTTCAACTTATTTCCTTATTGAATAGAAACCAGTTTTACTGTCTATATGTTATTCTGTATTACGCATATTTTGATAATAATATGTATTCATTTCGTTCTGCAAATATATTTCAGATCACCCGTACCCATGGAATCATGTGACATTAAGGTGGAATTAGAGTCCATTGTTTTCAACTTGGTCAATAACAACTCTTTGCTGTGACATTTGTCATTATTGTGCCAAGGGTTTTGTGATGGTGACACCACTTTATTGTTTCATTTGACTTCCCATTCTTCTTCTTTGCATGAAACTTACTTTGTGATTTGTTTTGAGAGTTAGGGCCACCTTTACCCTTCTTGTGTTGTTGTTGATTTACCACCCAAAACTCTTTCTTACCCTTCTATCAAATTTTTTACCCAATCTTTATGATGTAATAGTAAGTGAATCCTAATGAAGAGAATTCCATAAACTCCATTTATTCTTGGATTTATTTGTGTAGACCACTATGATATTTTAGAACCAAGTGTCGCATAGAGCCCTGAATACCCAGTTTGGTACACTGTTGAAATTTTAAATTTTCTAGTTACACAATTACAATTACTTAATCCGGTAACAATTGTAGTAGGACCACTGAAAGATACACAATCACATATACAATAGAACACAAATATTATCTTGGGAAACCCTCGTGGGGGATAAAACCTAGCGACCAAAATCCTCAATATAGATTCCTTCAACCAGTACAATGATGCATTATAGCTCTCCAAGAAAGACCAAGACCAAAACACCAAAAGAATCAGTCTCCAAGACTTGTGTGCTGGACCTTCTTATGCGCTCCAATATGCACAAGATAAGTGTGTGAGTGTGTGTCCAAATGAGAGGAACCTATCCTCTATTTATACACAATAGTGTCTCATGAAGAGACATGACTCTTCACCTAACTAACCCATAATAAGTAAAAAACCAATAATATAATAATTTATGTTGAGAGGACTTGTAAAATATAATTATAATAACCTTTTAAAGGTTTGAATAAAACAAATATACAAGAATATATTCCGTAGTTACACCAAAAATATTAACACTCCCTCGTAACTAGGAAGGTATTTTTTTCCAGACACAGACTCTAAGTCTGATATCACATGAGCTCACATCCATTGATTGTTGAACATGAAAATATATACATCATCGGATATCCATAGTGCAACATGACTTCACCCCATGTGACCAAGGTCTATGGGTAGCTCTCAATAGCAACAACATGTCCCCAGGACATCCACTCCCTGCAATGCATCAGTACCTAATCATGTGCACTCTTGTTTCAGTGTCAGCTATCGGATATCCATAATGCAACATGACTTCACCTGATGCAACCAAGGTCTATGGGTAGCTCTCAATAGATACACCATGTCCCCAAGACATCCACTCCCTACGATGCATCAGTACCTGATCATGTGCACTCCTATCTCAGTGCCAACCCTTTTCATGCTGGATGAGATTTTCCCATCCGTCACTCCCTCTAAAGAGGGACCACACCAATCTTGTTCCTGAAGTACTCAAACTTTGTCCTCGACATTGGCTTAGTGAACACATCTGCAACTAGATCCTTGATAGTCACGAACTAGAGCCCCACTGCTCCCCTTTGTTCCATATCCCTGATATAGTAGTATTTGATCTCAATATGCTTCAACCTGTCATGGAACACCGGGTTCTCTGAAAACTTCATGCAACTATGGTTGTCACACCAAATGCAAGTCGCCTCCAATCTGAGACCAAATAACCCAGACAACATCTTCTGAAGCCATACTGCTTCGTTTCTCGCTGCACATGATGCCACATACTCATCTTCATCTATATTTAGTGCCACACATGATTTCTTTTTGTTTCTCCATGAGACCATACTGGAGCCAAGACTGAAACAGTATCTGGAATTTCTCTTATGGTCAGGAATACTGTTGACCCAATCTGAATCTGAGTATCCATACAATCCAAACTCATGGTCAGATCTATACCAGAGACCATGATATAGAGTACCCTTAAGGTACCTCAACACATGTTTTGTTGCAACCAAGTGAACCTGTCTAGGCTCCTCCAAATGCTGACTCAGGGTGTTCACAACAAAACATATATCTGGTCTTGTGTTCGCCAAATGCATCAACCAACCCACTATCTTCATGTATAAGGTAGAATCCACAATCTCTGAAGTTGTATCCTGCAACAACTTAAGATTTGAAACCATCGGGGTAACCATGGCATTACATTCCAACATCTCGAACCTCTTGAAGATTTTCATAGCATACTTTCCTTGATTTAGGAAAATCCCATCTGATCTTTGCCAAACTTCTAGTCCCAAGAAGTAGTGCATCATTCCTAAATCTTTCATCTTGAATTCTGTAGCCAATTTTCTCTTACATTTAGTGATGATATTTTCCGCACCTATTAGAAATAAGTCATCTATATACAATAGTAGAATCACCAGTTCACCATCCTCAACCTTAAAGTAACAGTTAGGATCTGCACTGCTCTTGGTAAAACCCAAGCTCATCAGAAAATTGTCAATCCTACCATACCATGCTCTGGGTGCCTACTTCAATCCATATAAAGCCTTCTTTAACATGCACACATGAGTCTCTCTGTCATGTGTCTCGAATCCAAGTGGTTTCTTCACATAAACTTCCTCTTTTATTTCACCATTCCAGAAGGTTGTCTTTACATCCATCTAGTGTACCTTCCATTTCATCATAGCGTCCAATGAAAGTATAGTCTTGATCGAGATATATCTTGCTACAGGAGAAAAGTTTTCTTCATAATCAATCCCTTCCTTCTGAGAGAAACCTCGGGCCACAAATCTTGCCTTATATTTTTCAATACTTCCATCAGATGTGTGTTTTGTCTTGTAGATCCATTTCAAACTCACCATAGATTTTTCCTTTGGTCTGGGAACCATATCCCAAACATCATTTTGCATAATGGAATGGTATTCCTCTACCATGGCATATTTTCAAATTTGATTTTCTGCAGCCTCTTCATAACTAGAAGGTTCTGCATCCATTATGTCACACAAGCATGCCACATAGCTGGAATACGGCTTCGGCTTCTTACTTTCCCTGAAATATTTCTCTAGGGCACCATTTCTTTCTGCATCTCTAATAAGCTCTTGTGACCAAGCTGGTCTTCTCTTGCGAGAAGGTATCTTGATTGGTTTCTAAGGTTCTACAATGTCATGATCCTTTGGAACGACTTCCTTTGGTTCAACTGCGTCTAGAACTTTAGGAACTTCAATCTCTTCTTCATGTGCCTCTTCAACACAGATCTATTTAGATTTACTGAAAGTTACATTCTCATCGAAGGTTACATCTCAGTTGATCTCCACTTTCCGGTGACCGGGAATGTATATTTGGTAAGCCTTTGATGTGTCATTGTAACCAACAAATATGCCCTTCTGTTTGGAAGGGTCCAACTTTGTCCTCTTTTCCTTGGGGACATGAACAAATACATGGCAAACAAATATTCTGAAATGGCTTACTTCTGGATTCTCTCCTGAAAACATTTCCTTGGGTGTCTTGTTTTCAAGAACCTTATGGGGACTTTTATTATGCACGTACATTGTCGTTTTTGCTGCTTCTTCCCACAAATGCATAGGAAGATCTTGATCATGGATCATGGCCTTTACTTCTTCCATGATTGTCTGGTTCTTCCTTTCATTTACTCCATTCCGTTGAGGGTTATATGGAGTAGAAAGATCCCTCTTAATCCCAACTTCATTGCAATACTCCTTGAATTCTTCTAGGGTGAATTCACTTCCATTGTCTGATCGCAAGGTCTTTATCTTCCTCTCTATCAAGTTTTCTACCAGAGCCTTGAACTCTTTGAATTTTCCAAAAACTTCATTCTTTTCTTTTAGCAAATAAATCTAAGTTTTACGTAAGTAATCATCAATGAAATATACATAATATAGATACCCACTTAGTGAAGCTGCCGACATCGGTCCACATATGTCTGAATGCACGATTTCCAAAACTCCTTTGGTTCTGCTATCGCTATTGGGAAAGGAGCGCTTCACGTTCTCTCCTTGTGCACATCCTTTGCACACACCATCTGTTTTTTTTTGGATTTCTGGAAGACTTGTCACCATTTTTCTCACAACCGGAAGATCTTTGTAATGTAGGTGAAAAATTCTCCTGTTCCTTAGTTCATTGGGATTCACAATATCATGAACCATTGTGGAGTTTGAATGTCCTTTTAATTTGTAGAGTCTTCCTTATTCAACTCCAATCACTACTGCATCATCAAGGGTCTTCCCTCTAGGCCACATATGAACTTGGCCATCAATAAATGCTACTCTAAATCCTTTCTTGTCCAATGCTAAAATTGAGAGAAGATTCTTTTTTTTAACATGGAACATAGAGATCTTCCTTCATCTTCATTGACTTGCCCAAGTTTAACTTGTAGGAAGCTTCTCTGACACCTTTGATTGGATATTGATAGCCATCACCCAATTTCACCTTGTGAGGTGAATCTTTATGAATAATTTTAGATAAGGAGTCTTCATAGCCTGTCATGTGCTTGGAAGCACCACTGTCTATCAACCAAGTGTCACTTCCATGAGTAAAAGTACCTGTCAGGGATGAGATAAGAACATAATCCTCATCACTTGATCCATCTTTCTTTCCAACCTTCTTGGGAGGCTCATCATCTTCAGTTGTTTGAGCTCGATGCCTCTTACTTCCTTTCGTATTCTTAATTTCCATAATGAGGGGGTAATCCCTAACAAAGTGTCTCAGTTCCTGACAATGGTAACATCTGATATTTGAGTTGTCTTTTTGACCCATCTTAAACTTCTTAGGTAAAGAATGCTCCTTCTTATTCTTTCCTTTTCTGGTGTGGGCGGCTAGGGCTTGATCTTCATCTGCCATCTTTTCTTCACTTGTAGTTGTCCTAACTTCTTCCTGGTTACAATATTCCCAAAGCCTATTGAACTTGGGAATCTTATTTCTTGAACAAACTCCTTGGATGAATGCATCCCATGACCTTGGGAGGCCATTCAAGGTAGTCATCACCATCTCTTCTCCTTCTACTGAGTCACCAATGGCTTCTATCTGCACCTTGATTTGATTCACTCTTGAGAAGTAGGAGTGAATGGTTTCTGAGTTTTGCATTTTCACATTCTTCAACTGAGATCTCAGAGTCATTCTTCGATATGTGTTGCTTCCATCAAACAGATGAGTTAAGGTGTCCATCATTTTCTTTGGATAAGATAATGATGATATATGATGGATAAGGTGGTCCTTAATGGAGTCTGCAATAATCCTTTTTTCTCTCACCATGTCCTTCTTATACTTTTCCTTAGCTTCATCTCCTTAAGGTTCTTAGAACTCTTCTATAATGAACTTATCCCATTCATGTTCTTCAAGAAGGAGGGTTAATCTGTACTTCCAGGCCCTGAAGTTATCAACTCCATCTAGTTTCTCATTGATCTTTGTTCTGGTAGTCATCCTGCCTTCTAATGTTCTTTCTTTGTCCAATAATTGTCTCTAGAATGAAAACAACTCTCTTTTAGGCTTCTAGTTCCGCAACTAGCTTCTATTCAGGCCTGCTCTCGTACCATGTTGAAATTTTAAATTTTCTAGTTACACAATTACAATTACTTAATCCAATAGCAATTGTAGTAGGATCACTGAAAAATACACAATTACAGATAAAATAGAACACAAAGATTATCCTGGGAAACCCTCATGGGGGAGAAAACCTAGCAACCAAAATCCTCAATATAGATTCCTTCAACCAGTGCAATGATGCACTATATCTCTCCAAGAAATACCAACACCAAAACACCAAAATAACCAGTCTCCAAGACTTGTGCGTTGGACCTTCTTATGTGCTCCAAGATGCACAAGAGAAGTGTGTGAGTGTGTGTCCAAATGAGAGAAACCTATCCTCTATTTATACACAATAGTGTCTCATGAAGAGACATGACTCTTCACCTAACTAACCCATAATAAGTAAAATACCAATAATATAATAATTTATGTTGAGCAGACTTGTGCAATATAATTATAATAACCTTTTAAAGGCTTGACTAAAACAAATATACAAGAATATATTCCATATTTACACCAAAAATATTAACATACACAAGGTATTAAATGCGTCGATGTAATTTGACACTGAGTTGTCTTTACCTTGGCATAAGGTTATCCATCTCATGCATTGGGCTTCATAATTTCCAACATGTAAATAATTCTCTTTGAGGGCATCAATGAAATCCCCCCATGTGAGTTTTGTGGAATATAGTGCACAATCATCTTCCACATGTTGCAAACAATAAGTATCCCACCAATATTTGACATGGGGAAGACCCTTTGGAGAAGAATTTTGTGGTGGTCACACCACTTTCTCATGTCCTTCTTTGACTTCCCATTATTCTTCTTTGTATGCAACATTAACTAGTTGTCTTGAGGTTTATTATTTTACTTTGTCTTTATTATGAGAGTTAGGGCCGCATTTAGACTTCTTGTGTTGCTATTGATTTCTGACTCCAAACTCTTTCTTACACTTCTATCAAAAGTTTTGATCAATCTTGGTAATGGTAAGAAAATCATAAGTGAATCCTAGTGAAAACATGTCTAGAAGCTCCATTTTTGTTTGGATGGATTTGTGTAGGGCACTGCGGTATTTTAGAACCAAGTGATGTACATGGTTTCAAATATTTAATTTGCATCGGTATACTCTAATACAGTTTGGTCCTTACCTTGGAGTAAGGTTGTCCATATCATGTGTTGGTCTTAGTAGTTTTCAATATGTAAATACTCCTTGAGGGATTTAGTGAAATACGCCCATGTGGAATATTTAAAATATAGTTCAAAATCATCTCCTACATGTTGTACACAATAAGTATCCCATCAATATTTGGCATAGGGAAGGGCCTTTAGGAGTGTAGAAGTAATATTATCAATGTTGGAAAACTTGTGAACATAGAAATAACCATCTAGTATATTTAACCATCTCTCCAAACCTTTTGCATCTATTTTTCTTTCAATAGAGGTATATCAAAATTAACTTATACCTTGAAGGTGTCATTTTTTTGAAATGAGTTCTTGCCAAAGGAGCCATTGTTCCTATTGGGAGTCATCAAAGGATTTGAGTGAAATGGTCCATCATCTTGTTTTCTCTAGGGATTCTTGGAGCAACAATTTGATAAGATATCCCACTTTTTTGTCTTTCTTTTCATTCGCAATGGCATCAGTTTGGATTTGCGAGGGAAGGTTTTACTAGGGTCAGTTAGTTCAAGGCCCAAATCCCCGTGATTTGACCTCATTGGAGACGTGCACAAAAAAACAATAGAGAGCATATTATTTTGGTCCCCTCATCTTGATTGGATTGAGAACAAAATGAAACAACCTGCAATATTGCAGAGAGACCAAAAACATAGTTTTGAAAGTAGAGTATTAAGTGAAAACAAACTTGTATTAATGAATCTTATGGTAAAAAACATTGTGATCTACATAGTAATATAAAATTGTTAGAATGGTGCTAACTTATCCTTGAGAAGAGATGTGAAACACATTCTCTTTCACAAAAAAACCATAACAAGAGTTTGAGAGTACATTTCATAAGAATTCTAAACAACCCTAAGAAGAAAAAACCCTAAAATGCAAGAACCCTAAACCTAGCTTGATTAGCACTGAGCAAGGAGACTGAATTCAATGACTTTGCATTGTTTGAGAAAAAGGGTAGACTTCTTAACTTTTTTCTTGGTTCTCTTTGGGATCTTCTTTATCTTGTTGGAAATAACATTAGCAAAATCCTCAGGCTTTCGGTGCAATTCCCCCCAAAATGCAAAGGAAATGCCCAAAAGAAAATGAATCTAACATTTCCAATATTAAGACCATTTATGAGATGACCCTAGATGGTCACTTGGATCACTACGTTCCTACATATCATAATATATTCATCATGTGAACCCGAGCAAGGGGTTTTAATATCCTTTTCTGGCTCTAATGTTTTTATCTTAACTAAAGAAGTACCAACTATATATTAATCACATAATAATATAGGCATACAAATATTTCCTGGTGGGGGCCCACCAACAAAGGAAACCAAACCTCCACTAGGTTTGTTCATCAAAAGTTGGAAATGTCTAAAAGATATTCTTTTGTCCCGTAGTACCATATACTAATAACTGATAATCCAAAATATAACTATCCATAAGACTATAAACCAGGAAAAAATAAAAAAACAAAATGATCACACCAGTTAGCCAACGCTTGGAGGAGGAGGAGTATCCTATGCATACACTTACAAGATCAGATCCACCTCCTTGGATTCCTCATGAGTGTCCTTCATTTTTTGAGCCTCTGTGTCCACTTCAATTGGATTGTCCTTTGTGTGATCCAAGCTTGTTGACCCCATTTCCATTTTTCCTTTCTGGGCTTCGTCCTTTCTAGGATTCCTCGGGAGATTTCATAACTGTTATTTTCACTCCAAAGACCACCCCACATACAACCTAAAACTTTCCTTCGAAGACACGTTGAGTGTGGAAGATGTCCCGCTACTCAACTTTCACATTATCTAGTTCCTGGGTAATCAAAGTTTAAACAAACTAGTAGGTTTTGACCAGGCATAAATATTTTGTGTCTTTGGTTCTGGAATGAATGAGGTTCTCAACACATTCTCAGGCTTCCTCCAAAATCTGGTAATTGGTGGTATGCTCTCTCTTCGCCACCACTATCGCCTCTACCTCCTCCACTGTCACCTTAGCCTCAACTGAAAATTTGTTTTCCTAATGACACTCAACAATTGTGGCCTTGTACTCTTCTCTGGTTCTTGATTTCTGCACCAGAGAGGAAGAGGCATAGTCGCTACCCCCATGTCCTCCCTTCTTCGAGCCCCTTTGACCCTTCCCAACACCCCTAGACATAACTTCGCAAAATTTCCACCAATAGTCAATACCATAGACCCACTCAAGACACACACCTCTACTAAAGATGAATGGTTCCAAGACCAACAACACACTCCCGACTGTAAACCGCGCCCTCTCATATCATGCCTCCGCTTATTGAGTCAAACTAGGATGAAATAATAGAAGTGTCAAGGATCAACAAACTAACAAGTGACCTTCCTTGGCCAAGAGAACCCCAATGCACACGTCAAGCTTTCATAATGGTCGCTCATGTACCCCTAAACATACCTACATATCCATGGACCACTATCTGAAGAAATTAGAAAGGACCAAGTCCTATCCATCGTAAACATATCCAAATCAAACCATGGCCTCTCTAGATGATGCCCCTTCCCATATTCGGTACCCCCAAGAATTATACACCCGACTATGTCATAACACCAACAATCTTGCATCTTGTACCTCACCTCACTTCCGCAATACAAATCATTGGTGGAAATGGTCGGACTAGAAGCCATTGTACCCTCGCCACCCTACATCTTCATGTCGAGACAAATTGCAACAAGATAGCACGCAAGCACATATCCCCATTTCCTTAAGTGCATGGTGATGGGTTGGGTTCACCAGCCATGTTCCCAGCCTCCACATCCCCATCTAACACCCCATCCAAAAGATTATTGTCCATCATGTTAATCATTTTACGTTCTAATATGAGAGTGGGGGGGATGGAGTCAGGCCATTTCCAAACTTATGTTGCCTTCAATTGCATTACCCTAACATTGGCAAGACAATCTACATGTGCATTGGCCTTTCTTCAGATGTGGGATGGGATTATGATCATGATTTTCACCATTAGATCATCCACCTAAGAGAACCCATATGAAAGCCTCTAGTTCGTCAATATTCTATCAGATTTGGACCCATAGCTTAACTTTCTCAGGGCGTTAATCAATATCATTGACTCCCCTTCCACCACCAAATCCTTATAACCAACTTGTTGCGCTATTATTAACCCTGTAATCGGACTAGCAAGCTCTGCACCATTCTTTGAATTACAATCTGTCCTAGACTATTGTGATCAGCTCCCCCCTGCTCCCGAATTACAATATCTCCTAGATTGTTGTGAAAAACTCCCCTTGCCCTCGAGGTGTCTAGGTTTCTTTTAGACGCCTTCTCAAATTTCAATATATAGTGAAACTATGGGGGAGGGGACTAAAATTCTAGTGAGTTAGGGTCAGTGGGTTTGCAAATTGGCGGTTACCTCCCTTGGCACCTTTCCATTTGTCAATTTTTGAAGATGGTTTCCTTGGCCCCTAAAATCTCCCAGTCTTCGTTCGTCCAATTGATCGATGAAATCGACTCCCAGATACCCCCTTGGACTTGATGCCAAATTTCTTAGGTCTTCTAATAACACAATTTAAAGACCCTTATGTTTCTTTCTTTCCAAATTCTCCACATCACAAAGCTTGGGAAGAGAATCCATGCCCTATTAAGAATGGGGTTACTATATGGATCTTGTCTCGAGCCTTCCAGATATTTTTTATTGTCCTCTTTTTCCCTATCTGATTGTCGAAAAAGGGTCTCCCCGTTATCACAAATGATCGATACCTCCCAAGAGTCGTTAAATAGATGATCTGACATTAAATATATGATACGATGATATGAAGGTTGGAGTATCATCAACATCAGCACTAGGCTAGAAATCTTCAGCACGAAGCTGACATTTCAACAACATCAGCACAAGGCTGGAAATCTTCAGCATGAGGTTGGCATCACAACAACATCAACACAAAGCTGGAAATCTTCATCACTAGGCTGTAATCACAGCAAGAGGATGACATCACAACAACATCAGTATGAAGCTAGAAATATTCAGCACTAGGCTGGCATCACAACATCATCATGAAGCTGGAAATCTTTAGCACTAGGCTGGCATCACAACAACATCAACATGAAGCTGGAAATATTCAGCACTAGGCTGGAATCACAACACGAGGCTGGAATCAAAACACTACTCCCCCTTTAGAGGGAGGTCCTTTCGGAATACACCAAGCTTATCTTGAAAGTGCTCAAACTTTACACGAGATAGAGGCTTGGTCAACACATCAACAACCTGTTCATCCGTGCTAACATACTAGATCTTTATGGCTCCTCTCTGCACCATATCACAGATGCAATGACATTGGATCTCTATGTGTTTTGACTTGTCATGGAACACAGGGTTCTCTATCATCTTTATGCAACTCTGGTTATCACATGAATCATGGTTGCTTCCATCTCCAGATCGAATAGACCTGTAAACAACTTCTGAAGCCATATGGCTTCACAACTGGAAGAACATGAAACAATGTATTCTGCTTCTACCTTGCTAAGGGAAATTCTTGATTGCTTCCTACTCTACCATGAGATCATGGCTGACCCCATACTGAAACAACATCCTAAAGTGCTCTTTTTGTCAGAGACACTTCCATCCCAATCTGAATCGGTATAATCACTCAGTCTGAAGTCATGATATCCATCATAACTGAGACCACAATCTAATGTACCCTTAATGTACCTCATCACACGTTTTGCCGCTAGCAAGTGAACATGTATGGGCTCTATCAGAAACTGACTCAAGGTGTTCACAACAAAACATATATCTGGTCTGGTGTTTGTCAGATACATCAACGATCCAATTATCTGTGTGTATAGTGTAGCATCAATCAATTCTGACGAAGTGTCAACCAGGAGATTCAACTTTGTTTCCATAGGTGTACTCATGTATTTTCACTCCAACATATCAAATCTCTTCAGTATTTCAACTGCATACTTCCCTTGGTTAAGGAAGATCTTCTTTGGGCTCTGCCAGACCTCAAGACCTAAGAATAGTGCATTAGGCCAAGGTCTTTCATCTCAAATTCTGCAGCGAGCTTCTTCTTACAATCAATGATGAGCTTTTCTTCTCCAGTTAAGAATAATTCATCCACATACAACAACAATATAACATACTCATCATTCATAACCTTGAAGTAAGGTTTAGAATCAACTTTACTCTTGGTAAAGCCCAAGCTCATCAAGAAACTATAAATCCTTCCATACCAAGCTCTAGGAGCTTGCTTCAATCCGTACAGAGCCTTCTTCAACTTATAGACATGAGTCTTCATGTCTTCAACTTCAAATCCTTGAGGTTGTTCTATATACACTTCTTCTTCAATGACACCATTGAAGAAAGTTATTTTCACGTCCATCTAGTGTAACTTCCAATTCATCTTAGATGCAAGAGCTATGATGGTTCTGATTGAAGTGTATCTGGCTACAACAACAAATGTCTCTTCATAGTCAATGACTTCCTTTTGAGAAAATCCACGAGCAACAAACCTTGCTTTATATTTCTCAATACTTCCATCAACAACATGTTTTATTTTGAAAAGCCATTTGGAAGATACCACATCCTTGCTCTTCGGTCTGGGAACTATTTACCATACATCATTCTTTATAATGGATTGGTATTCTTATGTCATGGAATCTACCCATTCTTTCTTCTTAATAGATTCTTCAAAGAAAGTAGGCTCATTCTCTAAGCGATCACACATTAAAGCCATATAACTGGAGAATGGCTTGGGTTTCTTCACTTGTCTCATGGTTCCTACGAGGGACCATACTTCTCTCCATATTGAATAAGTTCCCTTGCCTAGGTTAGCTTTCTCTTGTGGGAGATCGTCATCTGGGGAGGTTCTTGAGATTCTATGATGTCATGATATTCTATAATATCCTCATCAAGGGAGGTTATGACTTCCCTCACTGGTCCTGCAACTCTGGGAGCCACAGGTTCTTCTTCATATACTTCTTCAAGATGACATCTTCTTGATTTCTTAAGTGTTGCATCTTCATCAAAGGTTACATCCCTGCTGATATCAATATGATGGTAACCTGTTATATAAACTCTGAAAGCCTTGGAGACCTCACAGTATCCAACAAATATTCCCTTCTTTCCCGAAGGGTCCAAATTGGTTCTCTTCTCTTTCGTAATGTGTACAAATACTGGGTAGCCAAATATTTTGAGATGGATTACTTTTGGCTTCTTTCTGGAGAACATCTCTTCAGGGGTCTTGAACCCAAGTGCACTATGGGAAAATATGTTTTGTACATATATTGTTGTTTTTGCTTATTTTGCCCATACGTGCATTGGAATATCTTGATCATGGATCATAGTCTTCACTGCTTCCATTATTGTTTTGTGATTTCTTTTTGCTACACCATTTTGTTGAGGATTGTAGGGAGTGGTGAGCTCCTTCTTGATCCCAACATCTTTGCAAAATTTTACAAACTTTTTTGAGGTGTATTCTCCTCCATTATCTGACTTGAGTATCTTGATATTTCTTTCAGAAAGATTCTCTATCAAGGCTTTGAATTCCTTGAATTTACTAAACACTTCATCTTTTGATTTCAAGAAGTAAACCTAGGTTTTGCAAGAATAGTCATGAATAAAAGATACATAGTATACATACCCACTGATGGAGGTTGATGGCATTAGGACACATACATCTGAGTGAATGAGCTCTAGGAATCATTTTGCTTTAATATCTCTCTTCAGGAAGGGGTTCTTGATGTTCTTTTCTTGTGTACATCCATTGCACACTCCTTCATGGTCAACTTTGAATTTTGGTAGACCTGTGACTGCCTTGCTTACATATGGTAATGCTTTGTAGTTGACATGGGCTAATATTCTATGCCAAAGTTCACATGGATTCTCAATGGAATGGGTCAAGGCTGCTTCTGAGTGACCCTTTATCTTATACAAGCCACCGTCTTCTTTTCCAATAATGATTGCTTCTTCCATGCTTTTTCCTTTCGGCCACATAATAAATTCTCCATCTATGAAGGCAAATCTGAAGCCTTTATTATCTAAAGCTGAAATATAAAATAAGTTCTTCGTCAAACCTGGTGCATATAGTACATCCTTCATCTTCATTGGGGTCCTTGAATCAAGCTTGTAATTTGATTCTCCTACTCCTTTGCTAGGGTATTGATAGTCATCTCCAAGTGTAAATTTCTAGGGAAACTTATTTTCTATAAGGAAAGAGAGAATGTATCTTTGACCTAACATGTTCTTGGAAGCACCACTGTCTATGATCCAAGTTCCCTCACAAGGTGAAACTGATCCTGAGAGGGCAAAGATTAAGACATAGTCTTCAATCTATTCTTTTATCATATTTGTGGGTGGCTCTTCATCTTCAACTGCATGGGCATGGTGCCTCTTGTTTCTCTTCTTGTATTCTTCTTGTCTAGCTGGACAATTATTAGCAATATGTCCCATATTGTCACAATGGTAACATTAGTAGGATGATAACTCTTTTTCTCTTCTTTGACCTTTCTGAAACTTCTGGAATCTCCTTGGAGGGTGAGGTTCTTTATGTATGAATTTGTTTTGGAGTTGAGACTCCTTATGAGTTTCTTTCTGGAAGTAAGATCTCTTTCTTCCTCCTTTAGTATGAGTAGCTAGGGATTGATCTCCATCTCTTGATAGCAATGCTTCTCAGTTAGCTACTCTTGCTTCTTCTTGAACACATTCTTTCCAAAGACTGTCAAAGTGTAGTTTATCCTTTCTAGCACAAATAGTTTGGATGAATGCATCCCACCATTAAGGGTTGTCATTATAATCTCATATTCATCTATAGTATCTTCAATTTCTTCTAGATGTTCTTTGAATTGTGATATTCTGGAGAAATATTCCTGAATTGTTTCTCCTTCCTGCATCCTTGTACTTTTGAGTTGAGTTCTTAGATTCATATTCCGATTGATGTTCCTTCCTTCATATAATCTGGTTAGGGCATCAAACATTTCTTTTGAAGTCTTCTTTGAAGCCACTTGAGGAATCAAGTGATATTTAATATAATCTGCTATGATTCTCTTGGCCCTAACTGTGTCCTTTTGGTGTTTTTCTTTAGCTGCAACATCTACAGGTTTTGGTACATCTTCATTAATGAATCTTGCTAGGTCATTCTCTTCAAGAATGAGTGCAATCCTATACTTCCAGACAAGAAATTTTTCAACACCTTCTAGCTTGTCAACAAGTTTAGTGCTTGTAGACATCTTTACCTAGAGCTAGTAAAATGACCAAAAACTGAAAATGCTCAGAATTCAATTTTGAACTTACCAGGAGGTGCGCTTGGCTGAGGCGAGTACCCTAGTGTAGTTAGATTTCATAAAATCCAAATTTTTCCCCTTCAAACTTGACCAACAAATTTCTAGACTGGTACTTCTGGTTTTTTGGTACTTCTAGTTTTCTGGTGCTTCTGGTTTTCTGGTACTTCTAGTACCAGTGAAAACTAGGGTTTCACTTTTCGGGAGTTCTATCCATTGAAAAGGTGCGTTGAAGGTTCCAATGAGTTCCCTAGGCTAGGGAACACTTTTCTAGATGACTTTTGGGATGAAGTTCCTCTTCAATAAAAATCCATAATTTTCTTGTACGACAACAATGGCGTTTTTATTTATCCAGTGAAAGATGCTCTCTTCAGCTTAGTTCTGAACCCATGTTAAGGTTTAAGCTATTATTAGGCTTCTTTTCAATTTACTAGATAACCATAGCATAGATAGGATATTTGAGAGAAACACAATCACAAGATACACAACATTTATCCTAGGAAACCATCATGGGGAAGAAAACCCAACAAAAACTTCCTTAATATAGATAGCCAATACAATGCCAAGACAATAAACCAAACGCTAGAGAATATCCTCTACTAAGAAATGCACCTCTCTCTCTTCCTTCTTCCGGAAATTGGTAACAACAGCTTCCTTCAATACTTGCGCACTAGATGAGTGAGTTGAGTGAGTGAAAAAATGAGGCGTTGGATTCTTTTATTTATACAAACTGGCAGGTGCTGAAGAGGTGTCTCTTCATTAGGCAGGGCTGACTTGTCTTATGAGTGGTTAAAACCACTTTAAATTTATTGGGCGCGACTTCTCAATTTGCATAATATATTTAGGGTTTGACCAATCTGCAAAAGGGGATTTGGTCAATTACAATTCTCGACATGATCAATACACAAAAGGGGATTGATCTAATGAATAATAAATCAATAATAAATATAATACTCTTTTCAGTTACAATATTTCAACACCCCCCCTTAACTAGAGAGAGAGAGAGAGAGAGAGAGAGAGAGAGAGAGAGAGAGAGAGGGCAACAACATCAACAACATCTGGAACACTGAATGGCATATCTATAAATCATCATAAGTTTTTCTCATCATCAATATCATCATTCACAGCAGGGAGCTGGAATGGCATCATCATCATATGCATCAACATGGATTAGTATAACACTAATAGATCATCATCAATAACAACACAAGGCTGATACAACATCAACAATAGCAATATCACAACACAAAGGCTGGAGCATCATCATCAACAACAACATCACAACACGAAGGCTGGAGTATCATCAACATCAACACTATGCTGAAAATCTTCAGCACGAAGCTGGAATCTCAACAACATTAGCACAAGGCTGGAAATCTTCAGCACGAGTATGGAATCATAACAACATCAACACAAAGTTGAAATTCTTTAGCACTAGGTTGGAATCACAACAACATCAACATGAAGCTATAAATCTTCAACACTAGGCTGGCATCACAACAACATCAACACGAAGCTAGAAATCTTCAGCACTAGGCTGGCATCACAGCACAAGGTAGGCATCACAAAACTACTCCCCCTTTCAAGGGATGTCCTTTCAGACTACACCAATCTTATTTTGAAAGAGCTCAAACTTTACACGAGATAGAGGCTTGGTCAATACATCAACAACTTGTTCATCTGTGCTAACATACTGGAGCTTTATGGCTCCTCTCTGCACCATATCATGTATGTAATGATATCATATATCTATGTGTTTTGACTTGTCATGGAACACAGGGTTCTCTGTCATCTTTATGCAACTCTAGTTATCACATAGAATCATGGTTGCTTCCATCTCTAGATCAAATAGACCTGTAAACAACTTCTGAAGCCATATGGATTCACAACTGGAAGAACATGCAACAATGTGTTCTGCTTTTGCCATGCTGAGGGAAATTCTTGATTTCTTCCTACTCTACCACGAGATCATGGCTGACCCCAGACTGAAACAACATCCTAAAGTTCTCTTTCTGTCATAGACACTTCCAGCCTAATCTGAATCGGTATAACCACTCAGTCTGAAGTCATGATCTCCATCATCACTGAGACCAAAATCTAATGTACCCTTAAGGTACCTCATCACATGTTTTTCTGCTACCAGGTGAACACGTCTAGGCTCTATTAGAAACTAACTCAAGGTGTTCATAGAAAAACATATATCTGGCATGGTTTTTGTCAGATACATCAGATCCAATTATCTATATGTACAATGTAGCATCAATGAATTCTGACGAAGTGTCAACCAGGAGCTTCAACTTTGTTTTCATGGGTGTATTCATGGATTTGCACTCCAACATATCAAATCTCTTTAGTATTTCAACTGTATACTTCCCTTGGTTAAGGAAGATCTTCTTTGGGCTTTGCCAAACCTCAAGACCTAAGAAATAGTGCATTAGGCCAAGGTATTTCATCTCAAATTCTACAACGAGCTTCTTCCTACAATCAGTGATGAGATTTTCTTCTCTAGTTAAAAATACGTCATCCACATACAACAACAATATAACATGCTCATCATTCATAACCTTGAAGTAAAGGTTAGAATCAACTTTACTCTTGATGAAGCCCAAGCTCGTCAGGAAATTGTCAATCCTTCCATACGAAGCTCTAGGAGCTTGCTTCAATCCATACAAAGCCTTCTTCAACTTGCAGGCATGAGTCTTCCTGTATTCAACTTCAAATCCGTGAGGTTATTCTATATACACTTCTTCTTCAATGACACCATTTAAGAAAGTTGTTTTCACGTCCATATAGTGTAACTTCCATTTCATCTTAGTTGCAAGAGCTATGATGGTTCTAATTGAAGTGTATCTGGCTACAAGAGCAAACGTCTCTTCATAGTCAATGCCTTCCTTTTGAGAAAATCCATGAGCAATAAACCTTGCTTTATATTTCTCAATACTTCCATTAGTAGCATGCTTTATTTTGAAAATCCATTTGTAAGATACCACATCCTTGCTCTTTGGTCTGGGAACTATTGCCCATACATTATTCTTTATAATGGATCGGTATTCTTCTGTCATGGCATCCGTCCATTCTTTCTTCTGAATAGCTTCTTAAAAGAAAGTAGGCTCCTTTTCTAAGATATCACACATCAAAGCCATATAATTGGAGAATGGATTGGGTTTCTTCACTTGTCTCATGGTTCCTTCGGGGGCACTATACTTCTCTCCATCTTGAATAAGTTCCCTTGCCCAGACTGGCTTTCTCTTGTGGGAGATCATCATATGGGGAGGTTATTAAGATTCTATGATGTTATGATATTCTAGAATCTCCTCATCAGGGGAGGTTATGACTTCTGTCACTGGTTTATCAACTCTGGGAGCCACGAGTTCTTCTTCATATACTTCTTCAAGCTGACATCTTCTTGATTTCTTGAGTGTTGCATCTTCATCAAAGGTTACATCCCTGTTGATCTCAATATGATGGAAACCTAGTATATAAACTCTGAAGGCCTTGGATACCTCACAGTATCCAACAAATATTCCCTTCATTCCTGAAGGGTCCAACTTGGTTCTCTTCCCTTTTAGAATGTGTACAAATACTGGGCAGCCAAATATTTTGAGATGGCTTACTTCTAGATTCTTTCTGGAGAACATCTCTTCAGGGTTCTTGAACCCAAGTGCACTATGGGACAATCTATTTTGTACATATATTGTTGTTTTTTATGTTTTTTCCCATAAGTGCATTGGAATATCTTGATCATGGATCATAGTCTTCACTGCTTCCATTATAGTTATGTTCTTTCTCTCTACTACACCATTTTGTTGAGGATTGTAGGGAATCGTGAGCTCCTTCTTGATCCCGGCATCCTTGTAAAAGTTTGCAAACTTTTTTGAGGTGTATTCTCCTCCATTATCTGACCTGAGTATCTTGATCTTTCTTTCAAAAAGATTCTCTATCAAGGCTTTGAATTCCTTGAATTTACTGAACACTTCATCTTTTGATTTCAAGAAGTAAACCCAGGTTTTATGAGAATAGTCATCAATAAAATATACATAGTATACATACCCAGTGATGGAGTTTGAGGCATTGGGCCACATACATTTGAGTGAATGACCTTTAGGAATCCTTATGCTTTATTGTCTCTCTTCGGGAAGGGGTTCTTAATGTTCTTTCAATGTGCACATCCATTGCACACTCCTTCATGGTCAACCTTGAGTTCTGGTAGACCTGTGACTTTCTTGCTTACATATGGTAATGATTTGTAGTTGATGTGGGCTAATATTCTATGCCAAAGTTCACATGGATTCTCAATGGAATGGGTCAAGGTTGCTTCTGAGTGACCCTTTTTCTTATACAAGCCACCTTCTTATTTTCCAATAACGATTGCTTCTTCCATGGTTTTTATTTTGGGCCACATAAGAACTTCTCCATCTATGAAGGAAACTCTGAAGCCTTTCTTCTCTAAATATGAAATAGAAAGTAAGTTCTTTTTCAAACCTAGTACATATAGTACATCCTTCATCTTCATTGGGGTCCTTGAATCAAGCTTGTAATTTGATTCTCCTACTCCTTTGATAGGGTATTGATAGTCATGTCCAAGTGTAACTTTCTGGGGAAACTTCTTTTCTGTAAGGAAAGAGAGAATGTCTATTTGACCTGACATGTGCTTGGAAGCACCACTGTGAGCCAAGTGTCCTTGCCAGGTGACACTGATCCTAAGAGGGCAGAGATTAAGGCATAGTATTCAATCTATTCTTTTATCGTCTTTGTGGGTGGCTCTTCATCTTCAACTGCATGGGCATGGTGCCTCTTGTTTCTCTTCTTGTATTCTTCTCATCTAGCTGGAAAATTCTTAGCAATATGTCCCATCTTGTCACAATGGTAACATTAGTAGGATGATAAATCTTTTTCTCTTCTTTTACCTTTCTGAAACTTATGGAATCTCCTTGGAGGGTGAGATTCTTTATGTATGAATTTGTTTTGGGGTTGAGACTCCTTATGAGTTTCTTTTTGGAAGTAATATCTCTTTCTTCCTCCCTTATTATGAGTAGCTAGGGCTTGATATTCATCTCTTGATAGCAATGCTTCTCGGTTAGCTACTCTTGCTTCCTCTTGAACACATTCTTCCCAAAGACTGTCAAAGTGTAGTTTCTCCTTTCTTGCACAAATAATTTGGATGAATGCATCCCAAGGTATCATGAGACCATTAAGGGCTATCATTATAATTTCATCTTCATCTATAGTATCTTCAATTGCTTCTAGTTGTTCTTTGAATTGTGATATTCTGGAGAAATATTCCTGAATTGTTTCTCCTTTCTGCATCCTTGTACTTTTGAGTTGAGTTCTTAGATTCATATTCTGATTGATGTTCCTTCCTTCATATAATCGGGTTAGGGCATACAAAATTTATTTTGGAGTCTTCTTTGAAGCCACTTTAGGAATCAAGTGATCTTTAATAGAATCTGCAATGATTGTTTTGGCCCTAACTGTGTCCTTTTGGTGTTTTTCTTTAGCTGCAACATCGACAGGTTCTAGTACATCTTATTTAATGAATATCTCTAGGTCATTCTCTTCAATAATGAGTGCAATTATATACTTCCAGGCACAAAAAATTTCCACACCGTCTAGCTTGTCAACAAGCTTAGTGATTGCATACATCTTTACCTGAAGCTAGGAAAATGTCCAAAAATTGAAAATGATTAGAATTGAATTTTGAACTTACCAGGAGGTGTGCTTGGATGAGGCAAGTAGCATGGTGCAGTTAGATTTCAAAAAATACAAATTTTGCCCCTTCAAACTTGACCAACGGATTTCTGGACTGGTACTTCTAGTTTTCTGGTGCTTCCAGTACTGGTGAAAACTAGGGTTTCACTTTCTGAGAGTTTTATCCACTGAAAAGGTGTGTTGAAGGTCCCAATGAGTTCCCTAGGCTAGGGATCACTTTTCTAGATGACTTTTGGGCTAAAATTCCTCTTCAATAAAAAACCCTAATTTTCTTGTACAACAAAAATGGCGTTTTTCTTTATCCAGTGAAAGATGCTCTCTTCAGCTTAGCTCTGAACCCATGTTAAGGTTCAATATATTATTAGGTTTATTTTCAATTTACTAGATAACCATAGCATAGATAGGATCACTAAGAGAAACACAATCACAAGATACACAACATTTATCCTGGGAAACCCTCATGGGGAAGAAAACCCAACAAAAACTTCCTTAATATAGATAGTTAATACAATGCCAAGATAATAAACCAAACACTAGAGAATATCCTCTACTAAGAAATTCACCTCTATCTCTTCCTTCTTCCGACAACTGGTAACTGCAACTTCCTTCAATACTTGTGCACTGGATGAGTGAGTTCATTGAGTGAACAAATGAGGCACTGGCTTCCTTTATTTATACAAACTGGCAGGTGCTAAAAAGGTGTCTCTTCATTGGGCAGGTCCGACTTGTCTTCTGAGTGGTTAAAACCACTTTAAATTGCATGGGGGCTGACTTCTCAATTTTCATAATATATTTAGGGTTTGACCAATCTGCGAAAGGGGATTTGGTCAATTACAATGCCTGACATGGTCAATCCACAAAATGGGATTGATCTAATGAATAATAAATAGAATACTCTTTGTAGTTACAATATTTCAACAATTAATACCCAAACCCCCATGCTTCTTGGGATGACATACTTTATCCCACACCACCAACGCCCATTTCCTCTCCTTAAGTGTCCCTCCCCATAAAAAGGATCTCTGCAGATTCTGAATTTTCTTAAGAATATTTTTTGGGGATACCAAAGTAGAGAAGACATACAAGGACATCAATAGAAGCATCAATTTGATTAAAAGGATCCTTCCCGAGAGGGTTAGGAAATGATGAGTCCACCCCCATCAACATTTTCTCCATTTTTCTTAATAACTCTTCCCATGACACATTTTGAAGTGCTATGTCCATTAAGGGGGAACCCGAGTACTTTGATGGAAGGTTCACTCTCTATAAATCCAACAACCAGGAAATATTTCTTTGGATTATGGCCGAGGTGTTAAAGAAAAAGATCTCATATTTTGACTGATTTATCAAGGCTCCAAATGTTGTCATGAACATATCCATGGATTTTTTAAATTCTAGGGATTCTTTCATGGTAGGTTTTCCCATCAGAAAAGTGTCATCCACAAATTGATGATGCATGAGTGGGTCGATCTAAGGGTCTAGGGAGATTCCTTGGAAGGATCCATCCTCTTTAGATTTCTTAATCACCTTGCCCAGTCCTTCTGCCATCAAAATATACATGAAGGGAGATAGGGGATCTCCTTGGCAGATTTTGTGGGAGGGGTTAAAGTTCACCGACGGGGAACCATTAATGAGAATTGAGAAGAAAGATAGAGTCACTATATTTCTCACCCAGGATATCCATTATTTACAGAAGCCAAAGGCCTCCAACATTCTCTAAAGCAAATTCCAATTTAATCTGGCGTAAGCCTTTGACATGTCTAGTTTTACTAACATTGTTAGATGTTTGTTTTGTTTCATAGAGTGGAAAATATTGTGGAATATAATAATTTCATCAATGATATATCTCCCTTCCACAAACAACCCTTGTTCATGAGATATGAGTCTTTGCATCGAAGGCTTAAGTCTGTTTTCTATAATTTTAGTAACTATTTTATAAAACACATTACATAAAGAAATGGGACAAAACTTATCTGGAGTATTGTCTTCTTGGCCCTTGGGGATTAGAGTATAGAACGTAACATTGATTCATGTACCTAATGTTACCCATTAGGCTTGAATACCATTAACGTTTCACTAGGTATGAATTTTGTCCTTAAGACATTATTTGAGTGCTAATCTAGTGATTTAATTATCATACATAGTTACTATTTAGTTCTCCTATGTAATGTTTTATGAGGTACTAAAATAAAATAAATATAAGTTATTTGTATTCAAGTCAGTAACTAAAATACGATCATAGCCATGAGGGGTTTTGAACTCATGTCCCATCCTAACAACTCCAACCGCTTGTTTTCATGGTGTACAATATGGGGTTTGACGTATCATTCTTGTTTCATAATACTTACTAATAATCTTATCATATCCTACACCTTGGTAAGTAACAATAAGGTTGCTCCTATTTGCCTCTTCATATGGATTAATATTAATGAGATGTTTGATTAATCATTGGTTTAATGTACATTCCATTGTTAACTAAGGATGCAACTTCTACATATATGTGCAAGTTCAATGTTAATGATAAAGATTCTTTATTTTCAACAATTTCATGTCTATTGGATTTAGTTTTCAATCTTAAGTTATATTTTCTATTTTTTTCAGGAATCCTTAATATCATTTGAGTAGATGTCAAATACCATAGTTTAGTTGCTAATTGTAAAATTTGGGAACTATGGCATTTATTAAATTATTACTAATTTCCTAATCCCTTAACCACTAACCTAGTAACCCACTAACCCACAAATTCCTTAACCGACTAATCCCACTAACCACTAACCCACAAATTCCTTAACCGACTAATCTCACTAACCACTAACCCACTAATCCCTTAGTCATGCCCTAACCATTGACCCACTAACTCGTTAACCACATAACCCACTAATCCCCTAATGCACAAACCTCCTAACCCACTAACCCTTAATCATTCATTGACCATCTAAACCATGGTTGACCATATTGATTGTGGTTGACCATGGGTGACCATATTGACTAGGTTGGCCTACCAACCACTACTACCCTAATCGACTAACCCTAATAACCCACAAAATCACATAACCCATAAACCCCCTAACCCTAACCCTTTCACCTAGTAACCCCTAACACACTAACCCACTCAAATCCCTAATACCCTAATACCATGACTCACCAACTCCTTAACCATTATCCCAAGAACCCACTAATTACTAACCCATACACCCTTAAAATATTAATTGGCTAACCCCACTTACCCCTAGCTATAATACCCATGTTACCCCCAACTTGTAAATATAATTATAATACTACCAAAAGACTATGGAAAAATCTGTTATGTGTCGGTTTTGGGAAATGATGAACCTTTGCTAAAGAAAGTAATGTGTATATTTTTGTTATTAAATAAAATCAAAATTGTTGAATAATTTTTTAAGGTGTCACTTATACATATATGATGTCATGATAAGGAATAGTAAGGGGAACCATCACTAGTTGAGACGACCCCTGCCAGGAAGTACGTTGTTGGATTTAAAAATGATCAAATCCATAACTGTCATTTATCCCAACAAATTTACTTACCAGGCAAGCTGGTAGTTGGGAAGTCTTCCTCAAGAACTAATGAGGGGATGGGCGGAGTGCCCATTAGGAAGTTTCCTTATTTCACCCACAAAATATTGCTAAGGAAGGCAATAAAAGGTGGAAAATCGTGGGTAGGAGGGGACAAAAAATTTTTTGCACATGAATGGGTTTGGGGACCAAGATATGAAGAGGAGTGTGTGAAGGCCCTCTGGTTCTGAAGAGAACTGAGGGAACTGCGCGAATATATAGTTCTAGGTATAGGAACTTTCGACAGTGTCTTCAAACCAAGATGATAAACGAGGTTGCAGAGGGTTTTAGTGATTGAGCGAGCAATCACTGTAGACCCCCTTGCTTGGTGGATTGAGGACAGGGTTGTCAGGTACCTATAGGAGAAGGAGATAACATTCTTCCATTGTTGTTTGCTGAGGAGAAGAAGAAATTTCTCTCATGGCATCATATGATGGCTAGGGGGTGGCCACCTATAGAGATAAATGGTGCAGTTGTGCCTATGGTTGGGTAGAAAGTGGCGCACCCTTCAGTAGTTACCAGTGTCTACTAGACCCATATGAATAATCATATACTCTATGTAATTAATAAAGAAATGGAATTTTTCCTGCATTGTATTTATGAATGTGGATGTATGTTAAAGAACTTAAGGGTTGGAATATTTGTATAGAGGATATGAGTATGTATACCCGATTAGTAGTTTTAATGTTTTCTCTATTAACAATCCCTTGTATCTATATGATAATAGAACTGCATGGATGGTTATATCCTATGATTTCGATCAGTGTTGGTATATGCTTATAAATTTGATTGAAAACCTGGTGTTGTTTGCGAGTTCATTATTCCATGTAGTGTAGAATCAATAGGGTCTGGTAAAAGTCCCTAAGAAGAGTCTGGAAGGATCCTGGAATGGTTAAGTCTTAAAACCAAATTACCTCCCTGCAAAAATATATCGTTATAAGTCTAGAGGAATCACAACCGTCGATTTGGCAAGACGATCATATCGCGACCCTATGTCTAAGGGTGAGATCGTCGGAAGATATCGAGAGGTGGGGAAGAGAGAAAACAAAAGAAAACTCGACGGCGAAAAGGGGCTCAGTGGGAGAGTTGACGTCATCGTGATGTCGCCCACCAATAGGAAAATAGTTGTACTTGGGAAGGGTACATGGCGACACATAATTGATCGATGAGACGAGAGTGGGTCCCATTGGGAAAGGAGGCCCTTTGGACCACGATTTTAAATCCTAGTTGTCAATGTTGTAGGCCGAGAGATCCAAGCCTTTCGATGGAAAAACATCGTCGTCGGGGATGAACGAGTGTTAGGATTTGTGTGAATTCCACCGACTACAACGAGGTCTAGAAATAGGACATGGATCATTGATTCGATGGAGGAAACTCCGATCAGATATGGACCATTGGTGTCAAATGCATCGTCATCGGGGTATAGAGGATGAGGGAGTGAGTATTGTGTCAAGGAAACGTTGATGATGACGAAGACCCTGATATGGGACGAGAGTCATTGATATACCAAGTAGTGGATCGTGGCCCTTCGTTGAGAAGGCATCATCGTCAAGAGGGCGAGTCCTTACACTTACCAAGAGTTGGAACGTGTTTCAACGACGATGATGACCAAAGTCTCGAGACAAGGTGACAATTGTTTATCTTCTGGGGGTAATCCTTGGTAAGATCTAGACCATTGATCCTAGATGCATCGTCATTGGGGTGTGGGAGGTTGATGAAGTCAAGTGAAGGCCCAATACCGATGATGATGATGGTTGGAGTTCACAAGAGTCCTTGATCGACAATAGGTAAAAGTTGGTTCCATCATAGATTTCAAAAGGAACCTTATGATGTCATGAGTGATGTGGCATGCCAACATGGTATCCAGTGTGTCCCTGGGGTGACATGTTCCATCCATTAAAAGGTTTGAGGGATTGGAGTGCTCCTGGAAGGTATCAAATCCCTAGGGTCTTTGATTTCAATGCAGATCGTTGGATATATGGGTGGTTGGATCGCGGTCGTTCATCGAAGGTCATTAGAGGATGGTCTAGGAGTAGGAATAGAGGAAGTCTCGATGACGATGAGGTTGGGGATAAAATGACAGTCATTGATTTGTAGAAGGTCTAGATGAAATCTCACTTGTTGATCCTTGTGGGTCCCACCTATCCATTGGAAGAAAGGTCAAAGAAGGGACGCTAACCATCGTGAAAGTTCGAGGTGTCGACGTGATCAGGGCAGTTGGAGGTCAAGCCCAAGGACCATATGATCTAGGAAGGGCCCAATAGATGGATCATCATCAGGGCTTTCAAGATTGAATGTTGGAACACTACCGGAGCAAAGTTGACGATGAAGATAAGTTGTGTGTGGAATAGAAAACCCCGAAATGACGAGTTAGGAAGGTGCCACATCAGATGGCACAAGTGAAAAGGTGCCACGTGGGTGTCACATAGCCGTGAGGTAGCCTATGCCCAAAGGAGACCCAAAAACATTGGGAGGATATAAATTTTGATCTAGATCTTGGAATTGAGCATGGTTACAGTCGTTGGAAAGATCCCGATGAGAAGAATTCATCAATGGGGTTCATAGAGATAAATTAATTGTGTGGAAGAAGAATAAATGTTTACACCCCATCAACCTAAGTAAGGACTAGGGAGTCGGATGTCTTTCAAAGTGGTATCGGAGTAGGAAACAACACTTGGCCTACTTGGGCTCAAGAAAGAGTCTAATAAATCTTCGTGGAAAATAACTTTAAGGGGGAGGGAACCCTACCCTACCTTGTACATAAGAGCATGCAAAATCATTACTACTAAAAAGAAGGTTAAAACTTTCAAATGTTTTCACATTTTTAAATTTGGTATGTATGACATTATTATAGGCTTAATAATGAATTTTATTTCACTATACAAAGAATTATTTATGTTGTTTATAAAAATAGTGGATAGTTAACTAACATAAAATGTTGATTATCGACACTTAACCGGTCAGTGGACATCAGAGAAACTATAGGATGAACAATGGTGACACATCATGAGATGGGGGAAGGCTCCCATAATAGGGAAGAAGAGTCTGATGAAAGGAGAGTGGTGGAAACCCCTCCAAACTTAGTTGAAACCGTAAGAATCCTCGTGGAATAATTACAAAGGTGTAAGGCAGACAATAAAAGACTTATAAAAAACAAGTAAAGAAAACTAAAATAAATGCAGTTTTGCTGCAAAGTCTGTTAAATATATAGCATCAACTACCACATGGGCCAGAAACCAGTAACGTGGACAAACAATAGACCAAGAAGACCCAGATTCCACCTGAAATACAAAAGCATGACCCTAAAAATAGCAACACAAGAAGAAGCACCTCAAAGAAGGCCCAACGTGGAGCCAAGTGGCATGGTAATAAAAATTATTCATCTGGAGAATCCTCTAGTGAGGGAGCTAAAGCTCCAAGGAACTGTCCAATAGTGTGACTAGTTCACATTCTCATAGGAGAAGAAAGAGGAGGAAACATTTGAAGATCCATGACCTTGAAGAGCTTAAGAAAGCCAAGCCATCTAATTTTGATGCGGAGATTAAAAAAGGGGAAGAATCTAAAGCTTCGATCCTTGGCCTAAAGAAGTACTTTAGAGTTCATGACTACTCTGAAAACTTGAAGGCCCGAATATCCATTTTGAACTTGAATGGAAAGGCCTCTATTTGGTGGGAGGACCTTATAAATGTAAAGGGAATATGTGAGAAATAATTTTCTTAGAGACAATTTGAAAAATACTTCAAGGAAAAGTACTTGTCTGAAAGGTGCTATGATGAAAAGACTAAGGAGTTCCCTTGTATGCAATACATGTATTTAACTCTATTGAGGACAATAAATCAAGCCTAGAGGATCATCCTTTACTAAGAGAATATAAAGATGTGTTTCCTGAAGAGGTACAAGGTTTACGTCCAAAAAGAGACATTGATTTCTCAATAGAACTTATGCCTAGAGAAGTGTCGATGTATAGAGCACCCTATAGGATGAGTACCCCAGAGCTAGTTGAGCTCAAATTACAGCTAAAAGAGATGTTGGAAAAAGGTTACATTCATCTTAGTGTGTCCCCTTTGGGATCCCCAATTCTATTTGTGAAAAAGAAGGATGGCACACTCAGATTGTGCATAGATTACAAACAACTCAACAAAATGACGATTAAGAATAAGTGTCCCTTACCAAGAATTGATTACTTATTTGGCCAGTTAAGGGGTGATACAATTTTTTCCAACATTGACCTAAAGGTCTGGATTAATGATGAATACATCCACAAAATAGCCTTTAGGACAAGGTATGGGCACTATGAATTTGTGGTGGTGCCATTTGGGCTTACCAATGCACCAACCACCTTCATGTGCTTTATGAATAATGTACTCAATGAGTTCTTGGACAGATTTGTGTTGGTTTTCATTGATGACATCATAATATATTCTAAGAGCATGAAGAGAACCTCGAGTTAGTGCTCCAAGTACTTAGAGAACACACGATTTATGCAAAGTTTAGTAAGTGTGACTTTTTCCAAAAACAAGTCCATTTCTTAGGCCATGTCATCTATGAGGAAGGAGTGGCAGTTGATCCTGAAAAGATCAAATCCATTATGGATTGGAATACACCAAAATATGTAGTTGATATCAGATCCTTTATGGACCTAGCATGATACTATAGAAGGTTCGTAAAGGGGTTTTCCAAGATTGGTCATCGAATCACCTCCCTTCAGAAAAAAGGAGTTAATTTTTTTTGGAAAATAGAGTGCAAGGAGAGTTTCCAGCAACTAAAACACCTCTTAACCAATGCAATTGTGCTAAAAAATGCATATCCAAACAAGGAATTTCTTGTGTGTATAGATGTCTGCAAGGAAGGACTCAGAGGAGTCCTTATGCAAGAAGGGCATGTAATTTGTTATGAATCTAGAATATTGAATGAGCATGAAACCAATTATGTGACACATGACTTGGAATTGGTTTCCATATTACATGCTTCAAAAATGTGGAGGCATTACCTCCTAGGTAGAAAATTTGTGTTTATGACAGACCATAGTGGGCTAATATATTTTTTTGACTAGCCCAAACTAAATGCAAGACAATCTAGGTGGATGGCTCTCCATAGTGAATTTGATTTTAAAATCATATACATTAAGGGAAAAGAAAATAGGGTAGTTGACGCCCTCAGTATAAGTATGAAAGTGATTCACCTGGAAACAATAAGCACTTATGAATCAGACATCAAAGAAAGGGTTAAAAGTGAACAAAAAAAATATAGTTTTTCAAAACCGTAAAGGCATAGCTAGAGAAGGAGCCCACAGGGATGAAGTATGATTGTTATCAATTGTTGAATGATGGTTTGCTAACTTACAAAGGTAGAATGTATATTCCAAATTGTGATGACTTGAAGAGGCTCATCATGGATGAACTACATAAAACACCATACATGGGTCACCTTGGTTATCCAAACATGATAACAACCACTAACCAAATGTTTTATTGGCCAGAATGAAAAGGGACATAGTTGAGTACTTAGCTAAGTGTTTGGAATGCCAGCAGATTAAATTGGAACACATGCATCCGGCACGGTTGTTGCAACCCCTGCTTATTTATTTTTCATAAGAGATGATATTGTATATGAATATATGAATATAAATATCAATGATGAGTGTTCCATATATATAGAACATATAGTGAACATCCATGAAAGGATGTGTCCCTTGAATAATAAATAACTACTTATTTATTATATACATTTATACCTTATATAAATATATTATTATATTAATAATATTTTTTAATAATTAATAATCATATTATTAATTATTAATCTAGTAGAATGTCTTTCCAATGTTTCCCAAACATCAACACTCCCTCTCAGCGAGAGAGACATTCTACATTATGCCAAGATTACCTCTGAAGATTGCCTTTGAATATTACATGTGGGTAGCTATAAAATAGCTTCAACATGTCACCATGACATCCACTACCTCGAAATGCATCTGTACCTCATCATGTGCACCCTTGTGAGTTCACAACCAATGCATCCAAGGCCTGTGGATAGTTCTCAAATAACTGCATGTCCCCAAGACATCCACTACCCTGCAATGCATCTGTACCTCCTCATGTGCACCCCTATGACTTCACAACCAATGCATCGAAGGCTTGTGGGTAGTTCTCAAATAACTACAACATGTTCGCAGGACATCCACTACCCTGCAATGCATCAATACCTGATCATGTGCACCCTCGGGCTCAGTGCCAACCCTTTTTCTTTATGGATGAGATCCACCTGTCTCAATGCCATCCCTTTTTCATGTTGAATGAGAACACTTAGTTACAACCCTTTTTCATGATGGATGAGTTCCACCTGTCTCAGTTCCAACCCCTTTTCATGTTGGATGAGAACCCTCAGTGCTAGCCCTTTTTCATGATGGATGAGTTCCACCTGTCTCAATGCCAACCCTTTTTCATGTTGGATGAGAACGCTCCCTCTTAATAGGGACCACACCAAGCTTGTCCCTGAAGTACTCAAACTTTTTCCTCGACAATGGCTTGGTAAAGACATCTGCAACTTGATCCTATGTAGTCATGAAACAAGAGCCTCACTGTTCCCTTCTGCAACATATCCATGATATAGTAATATATGATCTTGATATGCTTCAACCTATCATAGAACATGGGGTTCTCTGAAGACTTCATGCAACTGTGGTTGTCACACCAAATGCAGGTCGTCTCCAATCCGAGACCAAATAACCTAGACAAAAATTCTCGAAGCCACACTGTTGCTGCACATACTACCAAAAACTTAGCTTCAACGATACTGAGTGTTTCACATGACTGCTTCCTACATCTGGTGGAGCCTCCTGCTCCTTACTATAGTACTCAACTCCCTCTGTAACTAATCGTTCGGATGCCTCTCGAGCACTGAATATCAACTGGATATTTAACCTGTTGACTTCATCATTTCTCCTCCATAACAAGTCTCGTCATCCTCTTCTTGTAGGTATTACCTCATAACATGTTTTGTTGTGACCAAATGAACCTGCCTGGGTTGTTCCATATACTGACACAGGGTGTTCATAGAAAGACATATATCTGGTCTCATGTTCGTCAAGTACATCAACGAACCCACCATCTTCCTGTATAAAGTAACATCCATAGTCTCTAAAGTCATATCCTGCAACAACTTCAGATTTGATACTACAGGTGTAGTCATTGCCTTGTAATCCAACATCCTGAACCTCTTTAGGATTTCCACTACATACTTCCCTTGATTTAGAAATATCTCATCAGTTATCTACCACATATTTAGTCCCAAGAAGCAATGCATTATACAAAGGTCCTTCATTTCAAACTCAAAGGCCAACTCCCTCTTCTTATGAGAACCCTCTTGCCACAAATTTGTGCACCCTGCTCTTGATTTCACTCCAACTTTTCCCGGGCTCCATTTTCACGCCCCTGTCTTTCATCAATTATTTCACCTTGGCAACATCTTCCCACCTTCCAGCACCAATGTGGATGGTTGATAGAATCTCGTATATTGTAGGGTCTTCTGGTTCCATTTCCAGAATATTTTCTGCTACACGTTTTCCCATCTCCATATTGCCAAGGACTGTGTAGGCCACAAGCAAGGTCCTCCACACCATTGAGATACATTCAAGTGGAATTTCCTTGATTAAGTTTTTTGCCTCATCCAGGCATCCAACATGACCAAGAAGTTCAACTATACAATAATAGTGTTATGTGGTGGGCATTATGTGATAATCTCTACTCATTCAAACAAAGTAGTGATGACCATCATCGACTAACCCTGCATGGTAGCATGAAGATAAAACCCCAACAGATGTGATATGGTCTGGCATTGGCATAGAGTGTTGCATTTGTTGAAAGAGATTGAGAGCCTCCTTTCCACAACCATGCATAAAATTTCCTAAAATGATGGCATTCCATGAGACCACATCTCTTCTAGGCATTTCCTGAAAGAGTTTCAGAGCTTCAACAATAAATCCCATCTACATGTATCCTACACTCATTTCATTCCATGAGACAACATTTTTTTTTCATACATTTTCTCAAATAGCTCGTATCATGTAATCATTGTGCATATAGTGTCCACTCTACGCATATCCCATCCACTCTGCACATATCATGTAATCATCAATCCTCACCTAAATATTTTACACCAAGAAACTTCAAGTAATACGCATGTGGGTGCTTTACAGAAGTTCTCTGCAAATTGTTTGCGTATCTCCTCTCCTAGTCATTCAAATTTTATCTTGCTCATGCACAATTTATGTCTAACTTATCATTGTATGGAAATTCCTTCGCAGTCACAAAATTCTCATCTAAGTTGGTCTTAGTTCCTTTCAACCATTCCATTAATTTTCTAATTTTAGTTGCAAATCATCTATTTCACAGATTTTCAGAAGTCAACAGAATTTTCGCTAATGTAATTTGTGGACTCCACCCAAAAAGTGCACAAACCCATGGAACTTCCATGCCTTATGAAAATTTTCGTTGACCATCAAAATGTGCACCCTATGTTCATTTTTGGTAGATTTTTTTTTCTCTAGTCTGGCATAATCCTTTTCCTCAATGGCTTCAAACTATTTTATGAAGGATATCAAGTCCTCTAAAAGAATCTTTGATCCAACTTCCAAGCAATGTCAACAACAGAGGAAGCATTATAATGAATTTCAACCCAAAATGATGTTGAACATGCCATCCATGTTCCAGTAGTTGATGACATAACATTAACAACAATCACTACAAAACATGCCTTTAGTTATCCCCATTGGCCAATGTCCTTTCAAGCCGGACACAAATATATTAATACCTCACTTTGATGGATCTCTCAATGACGAGAATGGACTCTTGGATCCAAACCCTCAAACCCTATTTCAACACATAGACCAACACGACTGCACATGGAAGAGTAGGCACTCAATTGGCGACGATTTCATACCCAAATGCTAGCCTACATAAACCAACAATTATGAACCAATGGGATGACTTCAAAGTTGTCATTCGAAATATGTTCTACCTGCTCAGGTATTAAGATTCCCTACTTGCCTGCTAGTTGTAGCTTTTGCTCCAACAACAAGGCGACACTCCTCCACTCATCTCTGCACCGTTGGGCGTTGTGGGTGACCTCTCTTAGGATCTTGGGCCCTCCCATGAGAGAGTTAGCCCAGTCCTGCTCTAATACCATGTTGATTTTTCATAAGAGATCATATTGTATATGAATATATGAATATAAATATCAATGATAAATGTTCCATTTATATAGAACATATAGTGACCATCCATGAAAGGATGCGTCCCTTGGATAATAAATAACTACTTATTTATTATATACATTTATACCTTATATAAATATATTATTACATTAATAATATTGTTTAATAATTAATAATCATATTATTAATTATTAATCTAGTAGAATGTATTTTCGATGTTTCCCAAACATCAACACTACCAATCCCAGAATGGAAATGGGAAACCATCTCCATGGATTTTATCACAGGATTGCCTAAATCAACCAAACATAATGATGTCATTATGATAGTTGTGGACAAACTGAGCAAGGTTACTCACTTTATCCCTGTAAAATCAACTTGCAAGGCAATAGACATTGCCAATATTTTCATGAGTTAAATATTTAGGTTGTATGGCATACCTAAGGAAATCATATCAGATAGAGATGCTAAATTTACATCGAATTTTTGGAAGTCTTTGTTTGTTGGTGATCCAGATTATTTTCGACACAAAATGAGAGCAGAGATATAACAAAGAAATATACAGAGATATTGCAAGAGATCCAATAATATAACAGAGATATATTATATATACAACAAGAGACACATATATACAATAATACACATTTTTTATTAATGAGGGAAATGTACAAAATTGTAGAAATACATAGTGAAAGACTCGCTAGAATGGTGGTAGCTTATCTCTGAGAAGAGATGTGACGGCTACTCACATTCAAAAGATGATGATTATTACAATGAGGCTCCAAAGGAATTTTTAACATAAAGAAAATCCAAAACCCTTAACTCCAGAAGATGAAAAGATAATAGTTTTGTGGACCCCATTTTGGGTAGTTTGGTGTAACAACTTCCCGGAGGCGTAACTTTGGTATACAATATTTGTTTGGGGTGCACGATAGCTTGTTGGAAAGGTATCGACGAGGAGATTAATTTTGGGTGCTCAATAAGAACCTTTGATTTTTTTAAGGTGTCTGATCATGAAAAAACTTCATTTAGGTCCTCAAAATGGCCCCAAAAGTTTAGGAACCGAAAAACTGCTAAAAATAGTAAATTTCCAGAAGACTGTTTTGAGCCATTTGGAATAGGTGGGTGGCTATCGATATCCACATGGATCAATACTTCCTCTTTATGAATCAATGGTATCCATTACGTTGAGTTTCCATGGGAGAGGGGGAAAATTTTGTTGAATCTAAACCTTGGTGAGTTGTTTTCCTTGCTAAAGAAGTTGTGTTGTTTGGCTTGTTGAAGGTTGTCAAGAGCCTATTGTTGGCAGGGTTGAATCTGTTCAACCACCCTTTTGTATCTTGGATTTACTAGGCAGTGTGTAGGCACCCTCGCAGGTGAATAAACAATATCTTATTTCTCTTCTGCAATATGCTTCTGCTGGATATAAAGGTCTTGGGCCAAGGCTGCAGTGGTTGCAGTGTCCTTTTGTTTCCCTTTTGAACATATTGTGAAGAAGTTGAATTTTGTAGTATGAGATACTACCTTGTGACATTTTATAGGTGGGATAGTAGTTGGAACTACCTCTGGTATCCTGTAGAGATGACCCCCCAAAGTAACAATGACACTACGGGGTCGAGACTCATAGATAGCATGGCACTTCCACATATATGTTTGGACCAAGAGAACATCACATACATCCAGCAAGGAAAAATCACATAATACCTCATCCTTGAATTGCTTGATGTTGTATGAAAATCGACATTGATGGCTGACACAGAGATCGCGTCCCTGGCGAAGCCTCCCAATGTTGTATCGTTGTGGGTGTGGTATTGTCGACAATCCCAACTATTTGATGACTTCTGCTGAGATGAGGTTCTTATGGCTTTTGCTATCAACAATCAAATGCAGCGGGGTCCCCTTCACCCACATTTGAGAATGAAAACAGAGTTCCCCCTCTTTAGGATCTATTGGTTATTCTGGTTGAATTGTTGTGGTCGCTACAGTACCAGTGGGGTCTGCATTGATAATCTATCTTTTTCCATTGTTTTCTTAATCGGATTCTAAATCAAGGTTCGGCTCTTTATCTTTGATCTCGTCCACCAATGATTTTGTTGAGCGACATTCATCAGTGTTGTGCTAGGGGATTTTGTGGAAATTGCACCACTTTCAAGTGTCATTCTTTGTCTTTCCCTTACCCTTTTTTTCATGTGGCTTGGACTGGTTTTTGGGAGGCTATTTGTTAGGGTCGTCTTTATCATACTTTAGTTTTTGCGGATTTGCAGACCCAAACTCCCATTTGTTCTGGTGCTTAAATTTCTGTTTGATTTTGACAACATATCGATAGGAAACTCCTAGTGATGGGATGTCCAATAAATCCATTTCGATTTGAATGTACCTATGTAGAGCCCCGTGGTATTTTAGAACCAGATGTCACTCGGAGTCTTTGATACCCAGCTTGGTGCACAAGGTATGTAAATTATTTGTGAACTCCAGCACTGTTTGGCCCCTCTCTTTTCGTAGAGTGGTCCATCTCATGTATTGGTCATCATAGTTACCAACAGGGTAATATTGTTCCTTGACCGCATCCACAAAAAAATCACAAGTGGGTTTGGCCCCATATATTCCAGACTCTTTTGTGGAACTTTTCTCCTAGTAAGTTTCCCACCAATGTTTGACATGGGGGAGAGCCTTAAGGAGTGCAGAGGTGATCTATTCCCCGTCGAGAAAATTATGAACATAGAAATAACCTTCTATCATATTTAACCATTTTTCTAGGGCATCTGCATCTATCTGACCTTCAAATACAGGAATATCAAAATTGACTTGTACCTTAAAAGGAGAGGTGCTTCCAAAGTGGCCGATTGATGAAGACGTTACTATTGTTTTCGACAAACATTGAAGGATGTGGGAAAAATTCTCCATCATTTCGTCCCTCTGTTGTGTGAGAGATTTCTCAAGCAACAGATTGATAGAATCTTCTGCTATGTAGTTTTTCTTTTCTTCTTCTATGGAGGGTTTCTTGGGCATGTGAGAGTGATTGTCCTCAAGAGAGATAATCTCGAGACAAAACTTGCTATACTCGGACCTCGTCGGGGACACTCACTGAAAAAATATCAAAAGAAGCCTGCTTTGATACCACTGATCCAGATTATTTTCGGCACGAAATGAGAGTGAAGATATAACAAAAAAATATACATAGATATTGCAAGAGAGCCAATAATATAACAAAGATATATCGGATATATAACAAAAGACACATATATACAATAATACACAATTTCTATTAATGAGCGAAATGTAGTCAACTGTAGAAATGCAGAGTGAAAGACTCGCTAGAATGGTGGCATCTTATTTCTGAGAAGAGATGTGATGGCTACTCACATTCGCAAGAAGATTATTATTACAATGAGGCTCCAAAGGCCTTTTTAACAGAGAGAAAATCCAAAACCATAACCTTGAAAGAGGAAAATCCAATAGTTTTGTGGACCCTGTTTTGGGTAGTTTGGTGTATCAACTTCCCGGGGGCATAAATTTGGCATACGATCTTCGTTTGGGGCACACGATAGCTCGTTGGAAAGGTATCGATGAGGATATTCATTTTGGGGGCTCAATCATGTTGGTGGTGGAGCTTGATTATCTTCATGATTTAGAGGTGTTTGTTTTCAACTGTGTTTATACCCCATGAAGACTTTACACCCTAAAAGAATGTAAACTCCTCCACACAGGGGAGTGCAGGGGGGGGGATTACCCCCCCTGCGGGGTCTGGGGGCAAGCAGGTCCCTGACGGGGATTCAGGGGACAATGTTCCCCGAAGGAAAAATTGTCTTGTAAATGTATATTGTAATTTCATAGTAAATCTGGACCATTTATTATAAGGTCACAGATCTAACGATAGAAGTTATGTTAGGGTTTTTTCCCCTAGAAGGAAACCCTCTTTTATGAGGGAAATGTATTGTGGCTATGTATCATTGCGAATATTGTATTCTGAGTGAGGATACTATGAGAGAAATAAGAAGTTACAACAGGTGTGTTGTAGGTTTTATCCCTTCATTTGTTGGATAATAATAAAGGAAGGACCTGGCAATTTCTCTGGTGGACATAGCCCACACTGGGTGAACCACGTATATCTATGTCTCTATTGCATTGTGTATCTTTTGTGTTTTATTTTTGTATTTGTTTTTTTTTATTGCTTTGTGATTCTGTTTTTTCTAACAACTGGTATCGGAGAAAAACGTACCTTGCAGGAAAAGAAGGTTCATAGTTCGAGTGGCAGAAATGGCGGAACATGGAAAGTTTAGGTTCGATAAATTTAACGGCCAAAACTACCAGTTATGGAAGATGCAGATGGAATATTATTTATATCAGAAGGATATAGTCCTACCATTCGACGAAATAGAAAAGAAGTCAACAACCATGAAGGACGAAGAATGGGAGGTTCTTGACAGAAAGGCACTAGGTATGAGATGACAGAGCTTGGTAGTGTCGATGGCTTTCAATATTTCGAAAGAAAAGATAATGAAGGAGTTGATGGACGCATTGGCTAAACTGTATGAAAAAACCTCGACGTCCAATAAGGTATTTCTAATGGAAATATTATTTAATATAAAGATGTCAGAAGGTGGGTCTGTTGCAGATCATTTAAATGAATTTAACATGGTTACTAATCAACTAAGTTCTGTAAAAGTGGACATTGATGATGAGGTCAGGGCTCTTCTAATCTTGTGCTCATTGCCAGAAAGATGGAACAGATTGGTCATGGTTGTAAGTAACTCTATCTCTGTTTCAAACACTTCAAAATTTGATGATGTTTTTGGTGCTATCCTTAGTGAGTAAATGCGACGGAAAAACACAGGTGAGACATCAGATAATTCGTTGAACATGGAGAACAGGGGAAGACAAAAGGATAGAGGAAATGGCTCAGGGAACCATGAGAATTCTAGGAAGGGCAGATCCAAATCGAGACTGGAATAGATAGAGTGTTGGAATTGTGGGAAGAAAGGACATCTGAAGAAAGACTGCAGAGCTCCAAAGAAACAAAGAGATGGATAGCAAGAGAAAAATCAGGAAGCAAATGTAACAGGTGATGTGTTACAAGATGATTTTATTCTTTATGTAGATAACATTTATGAATATTGGGTAGTATATTCAGGGGCTTCATTTCATGCCACACCTCATAGGAAACATTTTATAGATTATGTTCAAGGTGATTTTGGACAGGTTCATTTGGGTGATGATGCACCATGCAAAATTGTTGGAATGGGAAAGGTAAAAATAAAGCAAAGGAATGAAAACCAATGGTTGTTGAAAGAGGTAATACATGTTCTAGATTTAAGGAAAAATCTAATTTCAATAGGGAAGTTTGAAAGTGAAGGTTGCATATCCATATTTATAGATAAGGTGTGGAAGGTCACCAAAGGATCATTGGTGATAACAAAAGGAGAGAAGGTAGGTACATTGTATTTATGTACTGGTAATACTAACTCTTCTATCTCTTTAGATTCTACAAGAGTGGATACGTCATTGTGGCATCATAGGCTTGGACAGACGAGTGAGAAGGGGATGCATATACTTCACAAAATAAATTTGTTGCCAGATCTTAAACAAATTGATTTGGATTTTTGTGAGCATTGTGTTTATGGAAAATATAAGAGAGTCAGATTTCTCAGAGTAGGAAAAGAAAAGAAGCCTGAACGGTTAGAGATTGTGCATACATATGTATGGGGACTAGCTTAGGTATCATCTCTTCATGGCTCGTGTTATTATGTTAAATTTATTGATGATGCAACTAGAAAAACTTGGGTTTATTGCAATAAAAAAAATATGTTGTTTTTTATACTTTTAAGAAATGGAAAGCTTTGGTTGAGAATAAGACAGGAAAAAGGTTGAAGTGTCTTAGTTTCAATTGGTCTTCAAGCATGAAGATGAAGATTAGAAATTTTCTAGGTCCAAGAAGGATCATAGTCCAACAGATACAACAACGATGGAGTTGTTGAGATCAATCTCAAAGTGGGAGATTGTTGGTTGTGGAGCTTGATTATCTTTTGATTCAGAGGTCTTTGTTTTCATCCATGTTTATACCCCATGAAGACTTTACACCCCAGAATAATGTACACTCCTCCATGTGGGGGGAGTGCAGTGGGAGGTTACCCCTTGTGGGGTCCGAGGGCAAGAGGGCCCCTGGTGGGGGTTCGGGGTGAAGCCCTTGAAGGAAAAATTGCCTTGTAAATGTATATTGTGATTTCATAGTAAATCTGGACCGTTCATTATAAGGTCGCAGATCTGACAATAGAAGTTATGTTAGATTTTTTTTCTCTAGAAGGCAACCCTATTTTATGAGGGAAATGTATTGTGGCTCTGTATCATTGAGAATATTGTATTCTAAGTGAGAAGATTGTGAGAGAAGGAAGAGGAAGTTACAATGGGTGTGTTGTAGGTTGTATCCCCTCATTTCTTGGATAATAATAAAGGACCTGGAAATTTCTCTAGTGGACGTAGCCCACACTAGGTGACCCACATATATATGTGTCTCTATTGTATTGTGTATATTCTCTATTTTATTTCCGCACTTTTTTTTATTTTATTGCTCCACGATCCTGTTTTTTCTAACAAATGAGAGCCATCGGTTATCATGGAGGTGTCACATTGCAAAAAAACTTCATTTAGGCCCTCAGAATGGCCTCAAAATTTTAGGAACCAAAAAACTACTAAAAATACTAAATTGCCAGAAGACTGTTTTGAGACAATTGGAATAGGTGGGTGGCCATCGATATCCACCTAGATCAATCCTCCCACCTTAGGAAAAAATGGTCTCCATTGCGTTGAGTTTCTGAGGGAGAGGGGAAAACATTTGTTGAATCTGAAGGGAGAGGGGAAGTTGCATTTCTTGGCTTGTTGAAGATTGTCATGAACCTGTTGTTGGCAGGGTTGAATCTATTCAACCAAAATGTTGTATCTTGGCTTGATTGGGTAGTGTGTAGGCACCCTTGTAGGTGAAGAAAAAATATCTTCTTTCTCTTCTGCAATATGATTCTGCTGGATAGAAAGGTCTTGGGCCAAGGATGCAGTGGTTGAAGTGTCCTTTTGTTCACCTTTTGAAAATATTATGAAGAAGTTGAATTTTGTAGTATGAGATACTACCTTGCGGCATTTTTTAGGTGGGATAGTAGTCAGAACTACCTCTAGTATCCTATAGAGATGATCTCCTAGAGTAACAATGACACTACGATGTTGAGACTCATAGATAGCTTGACACTTCCACATATATGGATGGCCCAAGAGAACATCATAGACATCCAATGGGGAAACATCACATGATACCTCATCCTTGAAGGGTTGGATGTCATATGACAATTGACACCACTGGCTGACACAAAGATTGCATCCCAGATGAAGCCACTTGATGTTGTATGGATACGGGTGTGGTGTTGTCGACAATCCCAACTATTTGATGACCTCTGTTGAGATGAGGTTCTTCTGGCTTCCACTATCAAAAATAAAATGCAGTGGGGTCCCCTTCACCCACATTTGTGAATGAAAAAGGCACTCCCCCTCTTCAGGATATGTTGGTTCTTCTAGTTGACTTGTTGAGGTCGCTACAGTAGAAGTAGGGTCTACATCGATGATCTATATTTTTCCATTGTTTTCTGAATCAGGGTTCGAATCCTTATCTTTGATCTCGACCACCAACGATTTTTTTGAACGACATTCATCAGTGTTGTGCCAGGGGCTTTTATGGAAATTGCACCACTTTCGAGTGTCATTCTTTGTCTTTCCCTTATCCTTCTTTTCCTGTGGCTTGGAAAGGTTTTCAGGAGGCTGTTTGTTAGGGTCGTCTTTATCATACTTTGGTTGTTGCGGATTTGCAGACCCAAACTCTCGTTTATTCTGGTGCCTAAATTTTTGTTCAATTTTGACAACATATCGATAGGCAACTCCTAGTGATGAGATGTCTAGGAAATTCATTTCAGTTTGGATGTACCTATGTAGAGGCTCGCGGTATTTTAGAACCAGATGTCGCTTGGAGTCTTTGATATCCATCTTGGTGCACAAGGTATGAAAATTATTTGTGAACTCCGGCAATGTTTGGCCCCTCTCTTGTTGTAGTGTGGTCCATCTTATGTATTGGTCGTTATAGTTACCAACATGGTAATATTGTTCTTTGATCGCATCCATAAAAAATATCAAGTGGGCTCAACCCCATATATTCCAGACTCCTCTGTGGAGATTTTCTCCCAGTAATTTTCCCACCAATGTTTAACATGGGGGAGATCCTTAAGGAGTGCGAAGGTGATATTTTCCCTGTCGAAAAAATTGTGAACAGAGAAATAACCTTATAGCATATTTAACCATTTTTCTAGGGAATCTGCATCTATCTGACCTTCAAATACAGGAATATCAAAATTGACTTGTACCTTGAAAGGAGAGGTGATTCCAAAGTGGTCGCTTGATGAAGACGTACATGCAGTTATCAACAGGCATTAAGGGATGTAGGAAAAATTCTCCATTATTTCGTCCCTCTATCGCGTGAAATCTTGCTCAAGCAACGAATTGATAGAATATTTTTCTCCATCATTTTTATTTTCTTCCACCATGAAGGGTTTCTTGGGAGTGCGAGAGAAATTGTACTAAGGAGAGACAAGATCGATACACAACTTTCTATACTTGGACCTCATAGGGGACATCCACTGAAAAACGATCAAGAGCAGCCTACTTTGATACCACTAATTTAGATTATTTTCGGCACAAAATGAAAGCGGAGATATAAAACAAAAATATACAGATATATTGCAAGAGAGCCAATAATATAATAGAGATGCATCAGATATATAAATAGAGGCACAAATATATAATAATCCACATTTTTTATTAATGAGAGAAATGTACAAAACTATAGGAATACATAGTGAAAGACTCGCTAGAATGGTGAGAGTTTATCTCTGAGAAGAGATGTGACGAATGCTCACATTCACAAGAAGATGATTATTACAATGAGGCTCCAAATGAATTTTTAACATAAATAAAATCCAAAACCCTAACCCCAGAAGTTGAAAAGCCAACAATTTTGTGGACCCCGTTTTTGGTAGTTTGGTGTATTAACTTCCCAGGGGCGTAAATTTTGCATACAATATCTGTTTGGGGTCCACGATAGCTCTTTGTAAAGGTATCAACGAGGAGATTCAGTTTGGGGGCTCAATCAAATCCTTTGTTATAATGAAAGGCCGGATCGTGAAAAAATTTCATTTAGGCCCTCAAATAGCCCTGAAAGTTTAGGAACCGAAAAATTGTTAAAAATAGTAAATTGCCAAAAGACTATTTTGAGCCAGTTGGAATAGGTGGGTGGCCATTGATATCCACATGGATCGACCGATTTTGGGACTAAATTACTATTTAGTACAATCTACCTACCTCAAACTGATGGGCATGCAGAGAGGGTAAACCAGGTATTGGAGGACATGTTAAGGATGCATGTGATGCATCATCCCAAGAAATGGGAAGAATACCTATCACTGATAGAATGTTCCTACAACAATGGCTATCATAAGTACTTAAAAATGAGTCATTTTAAGGTTCTCTATTGCAGATAATGCAACATTCTAATCAACTGGAACAACCCAGTGAACATGATTACACTTGGGCCAGATATGGTCAAAGAAATGGAACAAGAAGTAACTCAAATAAAACAAAATCTGAAAGTGGCCCAAAACAGACAGAAAAGCTATGCAAACAGAAATAGGTCCCAACGAGTTCAAAGTAGGACATCACGTGTATCTATGAATTAGACCCAGAAAAAGTTCTTTGAGAATGGGAACTTGTGCCAAGTTGGCACCTCGGTTTTATGGACCCTTTTAAATTTTCGACAGAGTGGGACATGTATCATATAGATTAGCACTCCCCCCCACAATGAAAGCGCATAATGTTTTCCATGTTTTAGTACTAAAGAAATATATGATTCTAATCATATAATTGACTAGTATGTGATCTAGGTGGAACCAAATGGAGAATTCATACCATAGCCACAATGCATACTAGAGAGGAAACAAATCCAACTCAGGAACAAAACCATTGCACATGTCAAGGTGCAGTGGAAACACTTTGGTCCAGATGAAGCTACATGAGAAATGGAGGATGCCATGAAACATGCATACCCATTTTTGTTCGCTATTGTACATAAAGATCACAATGACAGATAGAACATCGAGGATGGTGTTCCTTCAAGGGGGGGGGGGAGGATTGTAATACCCCTGTTTTCCCCATCTTGAAAATATAATTATAATACTACCAAAATACTATGGACAGATCTATTATGTGTGGATTTTGGGAAATGATGAACCTTTTGTAAAGAAAGTACTCTATATATTTTTGTTAGTAAATAAAAAAAAAATGTTAAATAATTGTTCAAGTTGTCGCTTATGCAGATATGATATCATGAGAAGAAATAATAAGTGGAACCATCACTGGTTGAGAAGAACCCTGCCAAGCAGTATGTTGTTGGATTTAAAAATTCTCAGATCCAAAACCGTCGTCCATCCCAACGAATTTAATTACCAGTCAAGTTGGTAGTTGGGAAGTATTCCTCAAGAGTTAGTGGGGGGATGGGCAGAGTACCCATCTAGATGTTTCTTGATTTGAGCCACAAAATATTGCTAAGGAAGGAACGAAAAGGAGAAAAAGCGTCATCAGGAAGGGACATAAAAGAATATGCACATGAATGGGTCTGGGGACCAAGATATGAAGAGGAGTGTGTGAAATCCCTCAACTTCCAACGAGAATTGAGGGACGTGTAGGAATGTATGGTTCTGGGCACATGAACTGTCGGCAATGTCTTTGAACCAAGCTGATACACAGGGCTACAAAGGGTTTTAGTGATTGAGCAAGCAATCACCGTGGCCCCCTTGCTTGGTGGATTGAGGACTAGGTTTCCAAGATCTTGTGGGAGAGGGAGAGTAACCTTTGTCCCTTGTTGTTTTTTGAGCAGAAGAAGAAATACCTCTCATGGCATCATATTCTCGCTAGGGGGTGTCTAGTTGTAGAGATAAATGGTGCAACTGTGCCTATGGTTGGCTGGAAAGTGGTACACCCTTCAACAGTTACCAGTGTCTTCTAGTTCTAGATGACTAATCGTATATTGTGTGTAATTAATAAAGGAACGAAATTCCACCTACATTGTATTTATGAATGTGGATGTATGTTAAAGAACTTAAGGGTTGGAATATTTGTATAGAGGTTATGAGTATGTATCCCCAATTAGTAGTTTTAATGTTTTCTCTATTAGCAATTCCTTATATATATATGATAATAGAACTGCATGGATGGTTATGTCCCATGATTTCGTTCAGGGTTGGTTATGCTTATAAATTTGATTGAAAACCTAGTGTTTTTTGCAAATTCATTATGCCATGTAGTGTAGTTTCAAGAGGGTCTGGTAAAAATCCATGCGAAGAGTCCAGAAGGATCCCGAAATGGTTAAGTCCAAAAACCAAATTGTCTCCTTGCAAAAATGTAGTGTTGTAAGTTGGGAGGAATCACAATCATCGATTCGGTGGGGCGATCATATCTCAACCCTACATCTAAGGGTGAGATTAACGAAATATCTTGAGAGGTGAGGAAGAGAGAAAACAAAAGAAAACCTTGTTGGAAAGTTGGTTGTCATTGATTTCAACCCTAGAAGAAGTCCATAAGCCCTTAGAAGTGATGGGTCTATTTGAAGGAATCTCCAAAGTGCTCCCCTTATGGCATAGCTCTAAGAATGGCCCTCACGAGAAGATGATTTGAAGAAACCTACAAGAAGCCCTAGTGGTTAAAAAAAGAAGTTATAATGTATGGTGAAAGAAGCCTTGAGAATATGGTTATGAAGCCCTAGAGGAGTGGTCATGAAGCCTAAAGTTGATTGGAGGAAAAGAGTACGAAGGATACTGAAAATACATGCAAAAATCTCATAGATGGATAGTCGTCATCATGCCATTTCCAACAGTAGCTAGTACACCACATAGTTCCTCACGATTGAGAAGTTATACCCTCTTAAAGATGAAGCCCCAAAGTATGGTTAAAAATCCCCTAAATGGTTATAAGTCGACCCCAAAATATGGAGAAGGAGAAAAGTCGTTGCAAACAAGAAGTTACTGGTCAACTCAAAGATCAAGTAAGGAAGCTACTTGGAAGGGTATAAATACACATCAAGAACCTCTCATTCGACATCTAAGCAAGTGTGTGTTTATGGAATGGAGCTAGCATAAGTGGGTCTACACTTGTGCTAGGAGGATTGGTGATCTCAACAAAGTAAATATGGCCTAGGAGAAAGGAGGTCGAGGAGAGCAAAGTGTATACAGGTGACCATACCATTTTTCTAAGGTTATACATGGTTTGTAGATGGGTGAAGCATGTATATACACAAGTTGCAGATGGACGAATCGCGTATAGGGTATACATAGATTGTAGTAAATCAAATCGTGGGTGTCCATGTGTTAACAGTGGATAAATCGCGTATCTATGCAAAATTTCGAAGAAGGTGTTATTATCTTAATGTTGAAGTTGAGGAAGGTCTGATGCTCTGAGATCTTATGCTCTAGGTTTTCACATGATAAAATGTATGGTTTTCTATATGTTTTGATGTTCATATCTTGGAGGATATGGTATATGTTTTAGGCATATCTTGGTGATTATGGTATATGTTTGAGGCATATCTAGGAGGTTATGGCATATGCTTTGAGGCATATCATGGATGGTTTGACACATGTTTGATGCATATTTTGGCACATGCTTGAGGCATTGTTGGCACAGGGGCAGACCCAAGGTTCACTCCAAGAGCACACCAACAAGCCCTAGCTATTGGCCCTTTCGACAGCACCTGCGAAGCAGATGCAGTCTCACCTGAAGAAACTAAGAGGGGGGTTGCAGGAAAGAGATGTCTACAACCAGGGGAATATCAAGTGGAACCAATACAACAATAATGCAACATTCTTATATCTCTTTATCAGTTATATCTACTCTGCACAGCCATACATCTAATCTAACACAATAATTCAAGTAATAGTATAACAATGACAAAGATCCAAGCATCAATCACACATACAACACAAAATATACGTGGTTCACCCTCTCTCTAGGGCTACGTCCACAAAACTGTGCTTATGATATATTAAGGTAAAGATTACAGTTTTGATCTACGCTCTTAGTCAACAGATCTTCTCTCTTTTTCACTCTGTCTCCCACCTTCCTATGTACCCAGCTGCAGGACTTGATCTTCGCACCTAGCTGATGATCTTACAATACCAGAAGGCTCTCCCTCTCAACACTCCTCTCTCACAGTACAATACTCTCTTAACCAACAAAAATAAATATCAATACCCAACACTAGTACCAACCCGACCTAGGTCCTTTCGACCTCTATTTATATATTGCAATCCCTCATCGACAGCCTCAGGTCGAAACCTAGGTGTCAAAACCCTAATTACGAAAACCCTAGGTGTCTAAAACCCTAGGTCAACTTGACTCACTTTTTTCGGGCTTCGCCAACCTGTCTTTCCTTCTTCATCTCGTGGTGCTCCAAAGTATCCAATGATGGCTTTCTCTGCTTGTTGATTTGTCCATGATCCTTCTTCCTTTCCGATCTGTCATCCCTGATCTTCTCGTCCAACGACTTGCTTTTCCGTACTTCGCTCCATCCTTCCTACTCTTTTGCTTACTTCAACTCAGTGACAATTATTGTGTCTCCTACGAAGCTCTCTTTTTACCTTTCATTCATTTTTCTTTGCTTCCTTCCATAACCAAGGGCCAACAAGCCCCCAACACTCACATGTGACTCATCTTGAGAGACTTGAGCTCTGATCCTCTTGTTTTACTTTGACTTTAGACTGCGCAGTGAAACCCTTTCTTTATGCTTTATGCCTCCTTTCTAACCTTGTGTAGACTATCTTTTCTATGTCTGGTACCCAGTTTCAACTGCACGTGGTACATGGACCCTTTTCTTCCTGCATTTACTGATAGTTGCAAGGTAGTTGGTCGTCATAGTACAACTCCAGCTGACTCCCATTCACCAATCCTTCCTTCCAGTCTCCCTTCAATGTCTTTAGCTGTGCAGCTCTTCCTTCTGTAACATAAGCGACCTCATATGGTTCGAGCCAATGCGTTATGAACTTCCCCGAGTGTTTGGTAAACTTACTGTCATACATCAATACTAAATCACCTTGTGTAAGTGCCTTCTTCTTGATGTGCCTGTCATGATAGGCTTTTTCGTGTGCCTTCTGAACTTGTTGTTGGAATCCTGCAATGAATTTGTCTTCTTCCAGTTCAACCAACTATGCAAGCCTCTCACGAACAGCGTTGGTATCATCCATGTCTGTAAATGCAACAATTATTAAGCTTGGTACCAAGTACTCCATTGGGACAACAACTTCAAGCCCATAAACCAACTTGAAGGGGGTTTGCATTGTTAATTTATTGCAAGTGGTTCTATAAGCCCATAGTACTGTTGGTACTCTTAAATCCCAGTCATCCCTATTTACGTTGCAAATCTTTGTCAATGTTGTCTCGAAGATCTTGTTGAATGCTTCAACCATTCTGTTTGCTTGTGGGTGGTAAGGTGTACTCTTCTTATGGTGGACAACAAATTTCTCAGTCAGGGGTTCCACTGTCTTATTGATGAAGTGTGTACCTTGATCACTCATAAAGATCTTAAGGCATCCAAACCTGGTTATTATGTCATCAAATATAAAACACGTAGCTATAGTTGAACTATAGTCCTTGACTTCTCTGGCTTTGGCCCATCTAGTCAGGTATTCTGTTGCAATAATAATATACCTTGCTCCTGTGTGCTTCCCTGGTGGGTTTATATGTCCCACGAAGTCAATGGCCCATCTTTCAAATGCTTGTAGGTTCATCTGTGGTGCTAAGGGAATTTCATCTCTTCGGGATGGTCTTCCAAATCTTTGGCATACATCACATGCTCTGGCATAATCTTTAGCATCTTTGTGAAACGTAGGCCACCAAAGGCTAGCTCACAGAACCTTCTGCGTAGTTGCTTTCCCTGCGTAATGTCCTCCTGTGATGCCTTCGTGAGCTTCTGTGAGGATCAGTGGGTGCTCTACCTCCATCACACATCTTCTTAGCATCTCATTAGGTCCCATCTTATATAAATGACCATCTATCAGTGAAAAATCTGCAGCGCACACCACTAGTTGTTTCTTCTGAGAAATTGTATACTCACTTGGATCCATTTCTATTGACAGGAACTGGACTATGTATGTGAAGTGGTCATCCACCTTCCTAATGGCGAGTAGTTGTGCATCTGGTAGTGTATCCTCCAAACTGGTGGGTTCTTCACCATGTTCCAACCTCGACAGGTGGTCAGGTCCCTTGTTCATTCTTCCTAGCTTAACTATGATCTCAAAATAATATTCTTGAAACAGGAGAAGCCATCTGCATATTCGCCCCCCCAACATTGGCTTGTTGACTAGGTACTTCAATGGGGATTGATCAGTAAATATTTTAAAGTGTCCTCCCAACAAGTAGTGTCAGAATTTATGCAATGCATACACCATGGCTAATCCTTCTCTCTCTATAGTAGTATAATTGATTTCAGCTGTGGATAGCTTTCTGCTGGTAAATGCTAATGGATGATCAATGTTCCCTTCTCCAGGTTGTGCTAGTACTGCTCCTAATGCAATAGAAGATGCATCAACATGCACATGAAATTCTTTACTCCAATCTGGAAAGACCAGAATAGGTGCAGTCACCATCTTTTGTTTCAATCTGTCGAAGCTCTACTGGCATTCTTCTGACCAACCAAACTGACAGTCTTTCTTTAATAACTTCTCCATTGGCGCAGTAATATGACCATATCCTTTGATAAATTTCCTGTAATAGCTAGTATGTCCTAGCGTAGTGCGCAATTGTTTGACTAAAGTAGGAGGTGGCAAATCAACTATAATTGCAATTTTGGATGGGTCTACCAACAATCCTTGCTTGCATACAATATGACCTAATAATACTCCAAATGGTGAGGAGAAGATGCACTTCTTCAGATTCAAATAAATTTGACACTGCCTGCATTTATCCAACATTAGCCTTAGACATTAAATATGATTTTTCAACAAGCTAAAACAATCTAGTTATCAAAGTATGCTTCTAAAACTTTATGCAAAAATTCTTTGAACGCTTCGACCACCACCCTAGAAAAGATGGCTGGTGCATTCTTCAATCCAAATGGAATTACTGTATATTGGTAGGATCCCCACTTTGTGGAAAATGTAGTCTTATGATGGTCCTCCTTGGCAATGCGAATCTGATGGTATCCTGAAAAGTCGTCTGTAAAACAATATACTTCCTGGCCTCCCACGTTATCCAACACTTTGTCTGTGAATGGTGTAGGGGAGGGGTCATGTAGGCAGGCATCATTCAACTTCCTGAGGTCCACACAGATCTTGATTTCTCATGTCTTCTTGTCTTGTACCACCATAGGGCTGATCCACTCTGACTCTTCGACAGGTTCAATAATCCCTGCTTCCAGCATTCGGTCAAGCTCAATCTTCACTTTTTCCTTATATTTCGGATTCAATCTATAGGGTCATTTCTTGACTGGCTTCGCATCTGGTTTCAAAGGTATTCTGATTTCTCCCATAGGTCCTTTGATACCCTTCATATCAGTGAACTTGGTGGGAAACAAGTCCTGATACTCATGCAATAATTCTGTAATTTTGTCAATGGTAGCAACATCCTAGTAATCTCCAACATTGGCAAGTTTCGGTGTCTCCTCTGTCCCGATATTGACTTTCTTTATCTTGATCAGTTGTCTAATGAATGGCAGTTCAACTCCTGGTCCTTCCACATTCCTGTGGCCTTCTGTCTCAGCAATGTTTACCTTCCTCGGATCATCATATTTGTCAGCATTAATGTGGTAACATTCTTTCAATTTCTGGAATGGTGTAGTCCATTCATCGTCTTCTTGCTCCAAAGGGAGTCCAGATGCCTCCTTAAATATGTTATGTCTCACAATCTGTAATGATTGGTCTACCGAAGGAAATTCACTGTCAAACAAAAAGGTGGTTACAAAATTCTAGATCATACCTTCCCAATCTGAAGTGATGAGGCACAACTCCGCTTGAAGGTACCAGTTGATAGGGATCATGTCCAGCATGTTAATGAATCTATGTACCTATTTTTCTCAAGGAATGTCACTCTAGGCCTCTTCACAGCTTCGTACATGGTCCTTTGGGTAGCTTCGACCCATGTACCTCGCTTCACAGCTTCCTACTTGTGCCGAAAACCACGCTGTCATCAAGGTTCGACATTGTGTCTAGTCTGTGTCCCCCACCATCTCACTGGTGTAGCTTTCAAGGCCTCATCCATAGCCAACAACCTCTTTTGTGCTGGTACAATTGCTTCAAAGTCCATTAAGAAGGATTCTAAAGGATTCAGACCATCAAAGGTAGGTAAGTTACTTGTTTTCGTGCCAATCCAACGAACTTCTCTGGTCATTCAAGCACATCTCCTTGTGGATACTTCATACATATGGTTCTTCCAGTTCTCCAGCACTTCTCCTGAATCTGATGAACTTGTTCTTTCACTTCGCCAGCTTAGATTCCCATCGGCAGTAGGGTTGATATAATCATGTTGTCTGGCTGTTAATTTATAGATGTTTTCCAGCTCGTATGTGTATTCTTCTTCTCTGACAGGCTCTGTGTATCTAGGTCCCTCATCTGGATCTAAAGGGGCAGTGACCCTAAGGCCATTTCTTTCAAATGTCATACGCCTCTTCTTTAGATCAACAATAGTAGAATTGTCGAAGGCCCAATCAATTTCTAATAATGCAGGTTAAGGGCAACTATCATCAACAATTTCAATTACTTCAAAATCTGCAAAGGTTCTAACTCCATCGATGTCCACAGGGACATGCTCCAATCGTCCAAATGGGCCGACAACTTGCTGATTAGCCATGCAAATCCTGATAGGGAAGTATATTGGCTTGGGTTTTCCCATCAGTTCCTAGGTTTTCTTTGTAATGACATTGACCTCCAACCCTAAGTCGAGGACTACATAGTCTATATCAAATTCTCCTATTTGAGTATTCAGGTGTAATTCTTTATTTGTCCTTCTCCTTTTCCCAATTTGGTGCACTGCCCTATTCAGTAAGGAGTCTATCTTTCCTAGCTCATACTGCTTGATTAAATCTTGTAATTCGTGTACAACACTTTTATCTTGGATCAACTTAACACAAGTGCACAAAAATTCCATGAATTTGCTTACCTCTTTTCCTTATGTTGGTGATGCAGACTGATCAAATGCCTGAGGCATGCCATACTCTTTGGTTTCTTTCAGAATTCTATATGAGGACCCTTGATCTCCTTTGAACTCTTTTCTTTCCTCCTCAAAGATTCATCTTTCTTTCTTTGCATCAAAATCCTGAGTCTTCTCCTCAGCGTTCCTGACTCCATGGTCGTCTGCATTATTTCCTTGTGCTTCCCTGTCTTCTCCTGTAGCAACGCCTCCTTGAGTAATGACAACGAATCTACGTTTCCATGAGGTTCATCATATATTAGTTGTACTTGTGGGTTCTGTTGGGTTCCTCGTCTTTTCTTAAGTTTAGCCAGTAGCGCATGGCATTCCTCTATGACATGCTTGAAGGAGTTACAATAACTGCAGGTTGTGCAAGGATTCTGACAATCCCTTGCTAAGTGTCTTGGTTGCACATATTTATAGCAGATAATTTTTCCTCAGCCTCAGCCCATACCTCCTCCCCCTCCTCCTCCTTTGTATCCACCGCGAGGGTTGAAACTTCCTCTTTCAGGAGAATTATACTGTGCATTATTTCCTTCTTGGTGTACTTCGCCTTGGATCTTGTATATGTCCCTTGACCTCTCATGAATGAGATCGTAAGCTCTACAATCTCGATCATCATGCCCCACTGATTTACAAAATGTGTAGTACAATTTTGTGGGTGTCTGAACATACTTATGCATGTAATAGCACTCACCTGGGCGATGCCTATTTTTGCATACATCGCACCAAGGTAGGTTAACTTGATTCAAGGGGCTCGGTGCTCCTGAGGCCAAATACTCATGGAACAAGGGACAATGTTCCTTATCATGACCTTCAGATATACATCTTACACACCAGATATCTTCTCTTTTTTCATTTCCCTTATCTTTCTTCATATCCTCAACCTGCAGAGATAGACTAGTCAGTTGACTTAAGATCTGGCTCATGCCTGAGCTAGATTCTCCCATAGGTGTTGATTCAATCTTCATGGCGATCTCCAAATATTTTGCCTATGATGCAATCTTTTGCTGCATTAAAGGGACTCTGATGTGTGGTAACAACGCAACGATGAACCATTATTTGATCTGTTCATCGGGGATCTGAAAAATTAATCGGCATGTTAGGGTCTTGAATCTCTGGTCAAACTCCCAAACAGGTTCTACTACCTTTTGTTTGATCTCTTTTAGCTCTGTAATACATTGTGACTATGACTTAGGTTTTTTAAACTCTGCAACCAGTGCATTATTTATCTTGTTCAATGTCTTAGGTTGCACCATTCCTTGGACAAGTTTCATGTACCAGCTCAGTGCATGGTCCCGTAGCGTGGTGTTGAATTGGGTTCTCTTGATGGCTTTGTCAGTGATACTCTTAATATTCCATATGGCTTCACACAGAAACCAATGTTGATCTGGATCTTCAAATCCATCCCCTCTAAATATAGGGAGCCTCATTTCATCTGCCATAGAGCTGACTAGACTTCTTGTCTGAGTAGATTCTAAGCTACTAGTAACGGTGCTTTGAGGACTCTGGTGGTTCTGATTATTTTGACTGCTAAGTGCTATTGAAACAACAGGAGGGTTAATGTTACTTACTTCAGTAGCCTACGCAGTTCCTGAGGTTTCTGGCTCGCTTTGGTGAAGTTCTTCAACTTCCCCTTCTTCTATTCTAGTGGGCTCTGAATGTTTTTCGTCGGTTATATCTACTTCTTCTCCACTGTAGAAACCCTCTTTTCCTTAGTTTTGCTTAAACAAGTTCTCAAGGTGAACCCCTTGGAATACTTTCCCACTGCATGTATGTCCAGCTTCTGTGCCGTTGTCGTTGCCCGATATCTTGAACATTAGCCTTTTTAGGTTCGACCAAGGTACTGTATCTTCAAGACATTCTTTTCATGCAACAACATCTTGGTTCTCAGCTTCAGGAAGTGCACAAATTTTCCTCTAGGTCCTTTGAAAAAGTATCTCTCAGCTTGGCTATATGATTATGTTTTGTCAACAACAAACTCGGTGATATACCCTCCAATGGTACTATCGAACTAGTGATCTACAGCTCTTGATACAGTGTTGTCAACTCTCTTAACCTTCTTAATCAACTTCGATGTCCAAACCACGGGAGGTCTAGATCCGATCGCAAATTGGGTATGAGCTAACCTAGCCAACCATTCAAACAACTCCTGGTGGATTCGACCAAAGAAGATCTCGTGAATGTCGGTTAAAATGTATCTTTGTAGCCAATCTTCAGTACTCAGCTTAGGGTTCTAGTTCTGGGATTCTACGAAGTCCTTCTCTTGATCCTCTATCCACTTATGAATCTTTGTCTTCGATGGGAACCACCTTGACATTAACTTACATAGATTCCAGTTCTGGAAACAGAACCATTTGTTGGCACATGGTCAGACCCAGGGTTCACTCCAAGAGTGCACCAACAAGCCCTAGCTACTGACCCTTTCGATAGCACCTACAAAGCAGATGCAGTCTCACCCGAAGTAGCTAAGAGGGGGGTTGCAGGACAGAGATGTCTACAACCAGGGGAATATCAAGTGGAACCAATACAACAATAATGCATCATTCTTATATCTCTTTATTAGTTAGATCTACTCTGCATAGCCATACATCTAATCTAACACAATAATGCAAGTAACATTATAACAATGACAAAGATCCAGACATCAATCACACATACAATGCAAAATATACGTGGTTCACCCTCTCTCCAGGGCTACGTCCACAGAACCGTGCTTATGATATATTAAGGTAAAGCTTACAGTTCTAATCTACGCTCTTAGTTAGAAAATCTTCTCTCTTCTTCTCTCTGTCTCCCACCTTCCTATGCACCCAGCTGCAGGACTTGATATTTGCACCCAGCTGAAGATCTTACAATACCAGAAGGTTCTCCCTCTCAGCACTCCTCTCTCACAGTACAATACTCTCTTAAACAACAACAACCAATATCAATACCCAACACTAGTACTGACCCGACCTAGGTCCTTTCGACCTCTATTTATATATTACAATCCCTCACCGACAGCCTCAGGTCGAAACCTAGGTGTCAAAACCCTAATTACCAAAACCCTAGGTGTCTAAAACCCTAGCTCAACTTGACCCACTTTTTCCGGGCTTCGCCAACCTGTCTTTCCTTCTTCATCTCGCAATGCTCCAAAGCATCCAATGATGGCTTTCTCTTCTTACTGAGTTTTCCACGATCCTTCTTCCTTTCTGATCTATCATCCCTGATCTTCTTGTCCAAAGACTTGATTTTTCGTACTTCGCTCCATCCTTACTTCTCTTTTTCTAACTTCAACTCAGTGACAGTTATTGTGTCTCTCGCGAAGCTCACTTTTTACCTTTCCTTCCTTGTTCTTCGCTTCCTTCCATAACCAAGGGCCAACAAGTATGTCTTGAATGTTCTTGGCACATGGTTGATGCATATCCTGATGGTTATGTTACATAGTTTGAGGCATATCATGGATGTTTTGGCATATCTTGAGGCATATCTTGATATATGGTTTGAGGCATATTTTTGGTACATGGTTTGAGGTATATCATGGATTCTTTGGCACATGCTTGATGCATATTTTGGCACATAGATTAATGCATATCTTGGTGATTTTGGGCATATGATTTATGTGGTTGAACTAGTTTTGATGATGTTGATGTATGAGTATCAGTGACAGCAACAGTGACAGGTTGATGATGATGATGTACCGGTATCAGTGACATAAACAATGACAGGTTGTTGATGATGATGTATTAGTTTCAGTGACAACAACAATGATAGGTTGATTCTCCCACTTATATTTTCGAGAGGAAGGAAGAGGCAAGGAAAGTGGGTTGGATCCTCCTTCCAGTTGATGTTGGAGAATCTAGGGAGTTGGATCTTCCTTTAGGTTGGAGCCTGTAAACTAGGGGGGTGGAGCCTCCTTCTAGTTGGTGTTGGAGAATCTAGGGAGCTGGAGCTTCCTTCAGGTTGGAGCCTGTAAATAAGGGGTTGGTTCCTCCTTCCAATTGTTGCTGGAGAATCTTGGAATTTGGGGATTCCTATGGATGTAATACTCAAGATATATATTAAAAATTGTTGTGTGGTTTTCTCCCATTTGGGTTTCCATGTAAAACTCTTTTGTATTGTGTATCTATGGTTATATGTTATCTTAAATGTAATCACAACCGATAAATTGTTGATATCATAAATGATGAATTCTTGATAACTTAATGTTTATGTGTTATGGTTCAAAATGGTAAAAAGTGTTCAATATTGATTCACCCCTCTCTCAGTATTGGTGAATATTCTAACAAACCCGACAACGAAAAGGGGTTGAGTGGGAGAGTTGACATCATCGTGATGTCACCCACCAACAGGGAAGAGGACACACTCAGGAAGGGTATGTGGTGACACATAATTGGTCGATGGGATGAGAGTGGATCCCGTTGGGAAAGGAGGCCCTTTGGACAACAACTTTAAATATCAGTCGTCAATGTTGTAGGCTGAGAGGCCGAGAGATCCTAGCCTTTCGATGGAAAAAAATCATCATCATGGATGAACGAGTGTTGGGACTCATGTGAAGTCCATCGAAGATGATGAGGTCTAGAAATGGGACTTGGACCATTGATCCAGTGGAGGAAACTCTGACGATATTTGGACCATTGGTGCCAGATGCATCGTCGTCAAGGTATAGAGGATGAGGGAGTGAGAATTGTGTCCAGGAAACACCGATGATGAAAAAGACCATGAGATGGGATGAGATTCATTGATCTGTCAAGTAGTGGATCTCATCCCTTAGTTAAGAAGGCATCATCATCGGGAGGGAGAGTCCTTACACTGCCCAAGAGTTGGAATGAGTTTCGACAAGGATGACGACCAAAGTATCGAGACAAGATGACAAATGTTGATCTGTCGGGGGTAATCCTAGGTAAGATATGGACCATTGATCCTAGACGCATCGTTGTCAGGGTGTGGGAGGTTGATGAATTCAAGTGAAGGCCTAATACCGATGACGACGATAGTCGGAGTTCACAAGAGTCGTTGATCAACAGTAGGCCGAAGTTAGTTTTGTCATAGATTTTCGGAGGACCCTTATGATGTCATGAGTGACATGGCATGGTAGTGTGGTAGCCAACGTGTCCTTGGGGTGACATGTGGCATCTGTCAAGAGGTCGGAGGGATTGGAGTGGTCCCGAAAGGCCTCGAAGCCCTAGGGTATTCAATTTCAATGTAGATCATTGGATATACGGGTGGTCGGATCGTGATTTTTCATTGGAGGTCATTGGAGGATGGTCCAGGATTAGGAATAGAGGAAGTGTCGACAACAACGATGTTGGGGATTAAATGACAATCATTGATCTATAGAAGGGTGAGATGAAATCTCAGTCGTTGATCCTTGTGGGTCATGCCTGCCCATTGGAAGAGAGGTCAAAGGAGGGTTTATACTCTCTTGCAAGTTCAAGGCATGGATGTGATCGAGGTTGTTGGAGGTCAAGTCTGAGGACCATCAGATCTAGGAAGGGCTCGATAAATGGATTGTCATTGGGGCTTTCAGGATTGGATGTTGGAATGCCACCAGAGCAAAGTTGATGACAACGATGGTTGTGTGTGGAATAGAAAACCTCGAAACAAGAAGTTAGGCAAGTACCAAATCAGTGCCACATCGGATGGAGAGAGTGATAAGGTGCCACATGGGTGTCACATGGCCGTGAGGTGGCCTATGGCCAATGGAGACCCAAAAACTTTGGAAGGCTATAACTTTTGATCCAGAGCTTGAAATTGAGCATGGTTACAGTTGTTGGAAATATCTTGATGAGAAGAATTGAGGTTCATAGAGATAAATTAATTGTGTGGATCAAGAGAAAATGTTTACACCCCATCAGCCTAAGTAAGCACTAGGGATTTAGGTGTCTTACAATAACCCTCTAACCTTCTAACCCCTAACCTACTAACTCCTTACCCCACTAATCACCTAATCCATATTCCCATAATGACTAATATCCTATCAAAATAACCCCACTAACACACAACCCCCTAAAATTATAACCTTAGTAGCCTAATAACCTCTAAGACACAAACCCGCTAACCTGCTAAACTTCTAACCGCACTAATCCCTAACCCTCTAAACCATAACCCTCTAACTTGTAATTTGTAATCCATTAATCCACTAACCACCTAATCACTAATCCCCTAATTGTTGGTTGTGGAGCCTGATTATCTTTCTAATCTATATGAAGGTCAAAGAAACTGCATGATACATAATTCATGGCCCCCCTCGGCCATGAGGGGGCCGAAATTTTTGTTTTTTTGCAATTTAAATATTGTAATTTCATAGTCAATCTGGACTGTTCATTATAAGGTGACATATCTGATGATAGAAGTTGTGTTAGGGTTTTTTTCCCTAGAAGGAAACCCTCTTTCATGAGGGAATGGTATTGCGGTTGTATGTTATTGCGAATATTGTATTATAAGAGAGGAGACTGTGAGAGAAATAAGAGGAAGTTACAATGGGTGTGTTGTCGGTTGTATCCCTTCATTTTATTGGATAATAAAAGGAAGGACCTGGCAATTTCTCTGGTGGATGTAGACCACACTGGGTGAACCATGTATATCTGTGTCTCTATTGTATTGTGTATCTTATGTTTTTCATTTCCACATTTGTTCGTTTTATTGCTCCATGATCCTATTTTTCTAAAACTAACTCACTCGCCCTTGACTAACTAACCCCACAAACACCTAAACCCTAACCCACTATACCCTTGAACCATTAACCCCCTTGTCACTTACCCACTAACCCATTAACTACTTAACTCATTAATCCCCTAACTCATAAACCTCTTACCTTACTAACCCATAACCCTCATTGACTATATTGGCCATGGTTGGACATATTTCAAATTAGAGAAATTTTGAGGTAAAAAATGGGCCTCAAAACAAAAAAATGTGTGATTAACATCAACTTTAAAAGAATCAATATGATTCAATATGACGATGTCAACCATAATGGTAAACATTTTTGGAGAGAAAGAAAAAAAAAAAAATTATATTTTTGACTTATGTCTTTATAGGTTTACTCAAATTTTAAGTGTAGGCACAATGAAATAAATTAGAGATACATGAGAAAAACATGTTTCATGAAACACATTTTTTCATGTATTTCAAGTTTATCTCACCGTTGATCTATTAAAAGTATGTGGAGTGGGTACTCGTTGTATGCATAATTTAAGTGTTCCTTCAAACACATTTTTCATGTATTTATAGTTTATCTCACTAGAGATCTATTAAAGTATGAATGGTGGGTACTCCTTGGATGCAGAATTTAATTATGCATCCAACAAGTGCCTACACTTGAAATTTGAGTAATTTTATAAAGAGATAAATTGAAAATACTATTAAAAAAGCAGTTTTCTTTCTTTCTTTTTAAAAATTCATAACTTTTATTTTATTATTTTCCTTAGGAGGCCCGTATTAAACCTCAAATTTTCTTTGTTGTGGTTAGTTTTTGGTTGCTTTGAAAGTGTTTTCACCTAGCTAGGACAACACTTCATGAGATGTAAAGGGCTTGTGGTCTCCTAGCTCCTTTGTTTATTTTTTACTTACATTTGGAGAGATTAGATTTGGTGTATGCTTTCCTTGGGATCAATGCTAGGGATGCACACTTCTTGATGTGATTGTTGACACATGTGGTGTACTTGACATCTCTTACAAGGGCACATTTATTAAGGAGGACATGTGCTTGGCATTTTTGGAGTAACCACTTTGGAGGAGGGTGTTGGGCACTTGGAAGTTGGATGCTTGGCCCTAAGAGCATCTAACAACCTTACACACAATTTGAGGAGGAACGATTGAGTTGAAGAGCCATTGATTTGAGGGTGAACCATATTGGAGGTGGACCGCTCAACATGTGGACACCTAGAAACTTGGAAGGTGCAACATCTTGGGGGTTGCACAAACCCTAGTGTGACATGTGGACACCTTGTTTTGAGGAGAGCACCATTTGGGGATTTGTTTGTTGACTTAGTATTTATTGTGGACTTAGTCCATGTTTTATTGTTGGACTCCCTCACTTTATTCTATATAAAGGAATAAGAGTATCTTTGTTAAAAACTACTACTTTGTATTTTAGAGATAATTTGATATTTGGTGTGATGTTAGATATTTAAAGAATCTTAGAAGATCATGTATTATTTGTCTGACAAGGATTAATGCTTATGACATGCTAGTGCTAGGGTTCCTAGGCTTGTGAGATGCAATTATTTAGTATTGTAGCTCGTGGGATGCAAGCGTTTGAATCTCGTTGATAACTTGTGTGATATAGGTGGGAGATATTGGGAGTCGAAAGTTGGTGTGATGTTGGCTCATTTGAAAGCTCCAATTATTAGCTTGTAGATCTTGGTGGGATGCCTTGTTTGGTATTTTTATTGCCAGTTAGGGTTGGCAGTGAGTGTGGATTCTCTAGCTATGGTTTGAGATGCATTGAAGGGTCCTTGCCTGGGATGATATGAAAGGACTTGTTGTACAAGCTTGGGATGAACTGAGGAATTGTGCTTCATTTTCATCACCACGATAATATGAAGCGTACCATCATTGTCCTAAATTTTTGATAGAAATTTTGATTTTCAGATCTGATTTTTCTCATGTATTAAGAAAGTTTCATGTTTGTTTTAGTATGCTAATTTATTCGGATTGCAGAGTTGAATACTATGTTTGTATAGCATGCTTAATGAAACTTTTAGGTATTATTTTTTGTTGTTGTATTTCCACTATAACTGAAGTAATTTTTAGATATGTGTATTGAGATAGATCTTTCCCCATGGGTTTATGAAATGATCTATATTTGAAGACTTTGTGGTGTCTATATTTTTTAGTTTTCCTAGAAGCAATATTGGATAGATTTGAAGTTCCTTGCAATGTTGCTAAAGAAATTAGTTTCAACAGTAACAATTGCAAATTCTATGAAGCATATTTATGGCCTTAAAAACTGAGGTGGAAATTTTGGATTGGACAGATTTTTGAAATTTCTACATGGTATCAAAACTTGTTATGTTGAAATTGATTTCTTGTGAAAAAGGGAGCTGAAATTTTAGTGGCGAGTTGTTGGGTGTAATTCCCTAGTTGCTACATGGATTGTAGTTGTGATTTTCACTTAGGATATGTGATCAATCTACTTTGCTTTGTTTTCTAATTTGTTGATTGAGGCGCGCTTTAGGTTTTGTAGGGATGGCTACTCTTAGTGTTATAGAGTGTGATAGGTTAGAAGGTGTGTCTCGCTTTACACCTTGGAAGTATACACTTCAAATTCTCTTGAAGGAGGCTCAGATTTGGGTTTTTATTGAGAGCAAGGTCATTGTTCCTATTGATCCTACTCTATTGGTTGATAACAAGTAGAAGGAGGCCAAGGCAAAGAAAATAATTTTTGATTTAGTGAAGGGCTATTTGATCCCTCACATTGTTGAGAATAACATGACTAATGAGATAGATGATGCTTTGATAGCTTTGCACTAGAGTGTGAATATTTCTTGCAATATGTACCTAAGAAATAAGTGCTTCACCATTTGCATGAGTGACATGGATATTGTGGCTACTTAGTCGATAAATTCCATAGATTTGAGAGATTAGTGGGCTTCCATAGGGGTGAAGGTTGAATATGAGGAGTTGGTTCCCATTGCATTGAATGTTTTTTCTCCATCTAAAAACTCTTTGTTTAGGGTATTTGTGTTCATGAGAAGTTGTTCACCTTTGAGAAGCTTTAGGATGACTTTGTGCATGAAGAAACAAGTTTAGAGACTAGTTTAACCAAGGATATTAAAGTAAGACACCTTGCACTCATCAAGAGGATGAATACGAGAGTCAAGAAAGGAGTATCCAGGAAGGGTAATAAACTTACAGGTCAAGTTCTTTGAATCAAGGTAAGAATGATTTAAGTCATGTAAAAGGTTGCAGGTGTCGAGAGAGGTTACTATGTCGATCAATGTCCATAGAATAAGAAAGCAAAGGGCGGTTAACAATAGAAACAAATTGCAGGGAGTGGAGAGATTGTCATTGGATTGGACGCGTTAGAGTCCAATATTGAGACTGCATTCTCTGTGGTCTCTTGTCTTTCAACGAACACTATGTCTAGTATTGCATGGTATCTGGACAATGTTGCTTCGTGCATATGACTTATGATAGGAAGATATTCAACGCATTTTGAGAGAAATAGGTAGGAATGCAAGTGAAGTTGGGTGATGATGCCACTTATCTTATGATGGGATTGGACGAGTTAGAGTCCAATATTGAGACTGCATTCTTCATGGTCTCTTGTCTTTCAACAAACACTATGTATAGTATCGCATGTTATCTAGACAATGGTGCTTCGAGACATATGACTTATGACAGGAGGATATTCAATGAGTTTTGAGAGAAATAGGTAGGATTGCGAGTGAAGTTGGGTGATGATGCCACTTATCTTATGAAAGGATTGGGTTCCATCTCTTTATGGATCCCTTCAGGGGACTTTTATGAGTTGAATGATGTTTTGCTTGTTACTGGTTTAACAAAGAACCATCTTTATTTTTCTCACATGATATATCTACATTGTGTGGATGAGTTTGATGCTCATGAGGTCATCATTAGAGATTGAACCAATTTTGTGGAGAAAGAGGTTCAAGTTGGCAGTCTTTATAGACTGCAATCAAATCTAGATTTGGTGCGGAGATCCAAGGGAAGGATGCCAGCTTACCCTCTACTTCAGTGTGTTGTAAATCGAGATGGATTAATCAAACATTACAAGGTGCACAAGAGCATGTAGGAGTTCTTAAAACTTTAGTTAGGGAACCCCTCATAGATTCACTAGCCATGTTGCATGGACGTCTTCCATGGATGAGCTTTACAATTTCGTAAAATAGGTGTGGAGTGATGCCATGATGGAGAAGAGTGATGTTTGGGAGAGTTCAAGAACCTTTGGTGGGATTAGTGTTTAATTCTAATATTGTAGTAAACTTGGTCTTGTAAGTACAATGGAGGTACATATGGAGAAGATTTGTCTTGGAGACAATTTCCTCTCTAAGAGGGGTGTTAGATTTTGGTTGCTTCGAAAGTATTTTTACCTAGCTTGGAGAGAAATTCATGGGATGTGAAAGGCTTGTGGTCTCCTATCCCCTTTGTTAATTTTTAACTTCCATTTGTAGTGCTTATATTGGGTGTATATTTGTCTTGGGATCAATGCTAGGGAGTTGTACTTTTTCGATGTGGTAGTTAGCACATGAGGTGTATTTAGCATATTTTACAATGGTGAACTTGTTGAGGAGGATGAGTGCTTGGTACGTACAAAGTGACCACTTTGGAAGAGGGAATTAGGCACTTAGGGGTGGGGTGCTTGGCCCTAAGAGCATGTAGCCACCTTACACAAACATTGGGGAGGAATGATTTTGTTGAGGAGCCATTGAGTGGAGGACACCATCTTAGAGGAGGAGTGATTAACATGTGGACACATAGCTTGGAGGGCACAACACCTTAGGGGTTTGAAAAATACTAGTGTGACATGTTGACACCTTGCTTTGAGGAGAGATATATTTGTAACATTGTTTGTTTATTTATCTTACAGTTACTTGTGGATCCAATCGATGTTTTATTGTTGGCCTTCCTCACATTAGTCTATATAAAGGGATGATAATGTCTTTGTTAACAACAACTACTTTGTATCTTAGAGATTGATGGTGTGACGCTAGATATTTGGAGAATCTTGGAAGATGATGTATTACTCTTGTAACAAGGATTAATGCTTGGATGCTAGCACCATGGTTCCTTTTCTTATGATATGAAATTGTTGAGTATTGTAGCTTGTGGGATGAAAGTGTGTGAATTTCTTTGATAGCTTGTGTGATATAAGTGGGATATATTGGGGTTTGATAGTTGGTGTGATGCTACCTTGTTTGGAAGCTCTAAGCATTTGCCTATAGATCTTGGTGGGATGCCTTACTTGAATTTTGTATTGTTGATTAGGATTTGTAGTGATTGTGGATGCCATAGATAGGGTTTGGGATGAATTAAAAAGTCGTTATTTGGATGAGTTGAAAGGATTTGTTGTATAAAATTGGGATGAGCTAAGGTTTTGTGTTTTATCTTCATAACTGTAATAATATGCAATGTACCATTGTTGTCCTAAATTTGTGATGTAAATTTGATTTTCTCATGTATTGAGAAAGATTCATGGTTATTTTGATACATTGATTTATAAGAACAACAAAGTTGAATGCTACTGCTTAATGAAACTTTCAAAGATGATTTGTTGTTGTTATATTCCACTAAAGTTGAAGTGATTTTCAGATATGTTAATTCAGATAGATCTTGCCCCAAGGGTTGCTAAATGGATCTATGATTGAAGTCTTTGTGATGTTTACCTATTTGTGTTTGTTTGGAAGTAGTGTTGGGTAGATTTGAATTTTATTGCAGGGTTGTTAAAAGAAATTAGTTTTAGCACTAAGGTTGAAAATTCTATGAAGTATATCCACCTCATAGAAGTGAGGTGGAAATTTCATATTAGTTAGATTTTTGAAATCTTTACAATATTGATCACATTGCCTATTGTTTACCTTATTTATTATATTAACCATGGTTGATCACATTAAATATGGTTGAATCAACATTGACCATGGTTAATCGCCATTGATTATGGTTGAATATCATTGATCATATTAATATCCATTGGTCATATTGACTATTGTGACCATGGTTGGACATATTGACCATGGTTGACCATTTTGAACACATCAAATCAATAACCCTTAATCCTCTAACCCACCAACCGTTGAACTGCTAATCTAGTAACCCACAAACCCTGTAACCACTAACCAATTGATGCATTAACTTTTAACCCACAAACCCCCTAATTTCCTAGTTGACTATTCCCACTAAGCTCTAAATATCTAATCCGTAACGCCTCACCAACCACTAATCCACTAACCACTTGATCCTTAATCCTCTAACCCACTAACCATATAAGGACTAACACCTCATTGAGCACTAATTACATAATCCTTAATCAATAACATGACAATTTCTAACCCACAAATCCCCTAATCTTGTAAGTGACTAACCCCACTAACCACTAAGCCTCTAACCCAAAAATACCCATCATTGACCATTTTTTACCATAGTTTCCATATTGGCAATGGTTGAGTATCATTGACCATATTAATCGTGGGTCACCATATTGACCATGGTTTACTATATTGACCATTATTGATGATAATGACCATGGTTGATCATATTGATCAAATAAATGGTCAATGTGTTTAACAATATTAATCATATTAACTATATTGACTATGGTTGACAAACTTTACTATATTAACTAGATTGATCATGGTTGGTTGTATTGATCATATTTTCCATGGTTGAATATGGTTAAATTTATTGACCATTGTTGACCATATTGAATTCTTTAACCCACTAACCCCTAATATTGTAACCCAATATCCCTAATAATGTACTAGAACTTGAAACTCCTTGAACCACTAATCCTTACTCTCTAACCCACAAACCCAAAACCCCTCTAACTAATTAATCCACTAACCCCTAAATTGATAACTAGCCAATCTCCTATCCACCAATCCAATGAACATCTAACCATTGTTGACCATCTTAACTATATTAACCAGATTGAGAATATTAACCATATTGACCATAGTTGACCATATTGGCCATATTGACCACAATTGACCATGATTGACCATATTGAGCCATTGACCCATAATACCCTAACCCACTAACCCAATTAATTGACTAACCCATAACCCATTAAATTGTGAATAAAAATCCTTTGACTAAGAAGTTGCAAGTTGGGGGGATCTATTCTCCCAAAGTCATCTAGGACTTGCACTAGGACCTAACTGTATGGAATGATCAACGTACATGGGTGATGCAACACATGATTGTATAATCATATCATGACATGCATACACATGGAAACCAATCCTTAATGGTGAACACGTCACTTTGGGTTTAGAATCTTAGTGGGGGAATAACACTACCCTACTTAACCATATATCCAATACCACATTGAATATTATTACTATTATTACTTATTATTTATGGTTTATAGTTTGTTATATTAACCATGGTTGAGCATTGTTGATCGTGCTTCACTATTTTTTATCATATTGAACATGATTTCCTTAGTTGAATATATTTAACATTTTAACCATGGCTGACCACATTGATCCATTAACCCCTAATCCCCTAATCTACTAAATCCTTAACCCACTAACCCTAGTAAACCCCTAACCTATAAACCCTTATCCCATATTGACCATAGTGGGCCATGTAGACCATGGTTAACCATATTGACCATGTTCTATTGTGGTTAACCATATTGACCATCTTGACCATGCTCGATTGTGGTTAACCATATTGACCACATCAATAATGGTTGATTGTGTTGACTAATGTTGACTATTAGTCAACCCAATTTAACTAACACAACTAACCACTAACCCTTGACACATTGCCCCTTTCACTCATTGATGACCCACTAACCTCCTTATCCACCCATTGACACACTAACCCACCTACCCACTAAGCCCCCTAAGTTCTGTAAATTTGATTATTTATTTATTTATATTTTTAATATATGCTTATTTAGATGTTAATATAGACATTATTAATCATGACATAAATTAAGAAACAATAACATTGATAAAAAAATTGTAAAATAAAAAAAATTGTGGTCAAAATCCCAAAATGTGCTCTCGTTGCCCATTATGCCATTTGGTTGTGACACGTAGAGTTGGGAAAAGGAGTGGATATATGTTCAAATTAGAAGATATTGGAGGAGATAAGAAGAGAGGAGATCATACAATATTATGAATATGAGAGGAGATCACAAAATATTCTGGAGAGGAGAGGAGATTAGAGAAGAGCATACACGTGTTTAGGTATGGGTTTTAAAAACCTAGGGATTCAAGTATTTTTTTTATTGCATTCTAAATCTCTTTCGAGGTCTTTGAATCTTTGTGGCTTGTGTTGTAGAGGTGAAATATTATTAATCATATATGTTTCCACTCGATTTAACTATTTTTTTTTAACATGAACAAACTTATATTAATAATGGAACTTGACATTACATATACAAACCAAGGGAAAAATAGAGCATCCCTTTCCAAATTTGGACATGGAAATTAATACCATTACCCATACAACCGATGATTAAAAAGAGAAAATGTTTATAACTAGACAGACAAGCTATCATTGACCTCTATAATTTTTAAAAAGACAAGAGATAACATTCCTAGAGTACACTATTATATATTTTGATGCCACAACTATTGAAAATATTGGGCATATATGCGTAAAACTGGGAACAAAAATATGTTTCTCTATAGAATTTAAGATAACAAAAGTAAAACATACATATGCATACAATTGAGATAACATCAATAGGTAATAAAAATACTTTCTTACATACAATTGGTAATAAAAATACTTTCTTACATACACATACAATCGTGCTAACATATGCATGTGCTTTGTCCTCTAATATTTAGCTTAGCTAAGATACTAAGGAATTATTGGGATTGAGACATGGATATCATTGTCATTCAAATAGACCTTTAGTTGTTCCATTGGATTGGTGATGTTCTCATTCTCCATCCCATCAACCATATCTAACTTTGATTCCAAAGACCCTCTAGAAAGGGCACGTGTTGTGGTTTGTAGGTGTTGTTCATGGTGATTGAGCCCAAGAAGCTACATTTAGGGTATAAGGCCCAAGTTTCTTCCTCCCCTAACCATGGTTCTTGAGCTCAAGAAGGTTAATTTAGGGTTTAAACCCCTTGTCCCCCCCCTTAACCATGTTTAGGCCTTGAGACCCATTTTCATTGCATAAAACCTACTCATGATGCCTATATACCACTTAGATGCTAAAGAACCCTAACCATGGCCCCAAGAACCATTCCTAGTGTGGGATTAAGACACATCCCTATTTAGGGCCTATTTTATGGCTTAATAATGTATCTCTCTAGTAGGCCAAAGATATCCTACAAAGCTCTCATGTGGTGGTTTGAGTATGTGTTCATGGTGCTATAGCTTAAGAAGCTTCATGGATTATAGGTGTTGTTCATGGTACTTGATTTTGGGAAGCTTCATTTAGGGAACAAGGCCACTATTTTCATCATCTGACCTTAGTTAGACCTCGAGACCCATTCTTGGTTCACAACTAACCTAGTCGTGGCATCGATATCCCACTTGGAATTGAATGATACCCTGCAGAGGTCATATGTGGTGGTTTGAGGACTCATCCATACCACTTGATCATGAGAAGAAAGGTTTAGGGATAGAGGCTCTTGTTCCCCTCCCATGACTATGGTTAATAAATTGAGACCCATCAATGATGCCTAAGACCTCATAACGGTGCCTATATTCAACTCAACACCAAATATTCCCTAGAGAGGGCTCATGTCATGATGTATAGGTTTTACTCATGTTGCTTGAGATTGAGAAGGTTCAATTAGGGCTTAAAGACATTATTTCTGCCTCAACCATGTTTATTCCCTGACACCCTTTTCAAGTGCATGAAACCTACCCATTGTGCTTGTATCCCACTTGGAGGACAAAGAATCCCTACAAAATTCTCATGTGTTGGTTAAAGGATTTGTTCAATGCTCTTAAGCTTGAGAAGCTTCGATAAGATCCTAAGGAACTTATTTGCATTCGTTGATTATGCTCAAGGCCTTATGACCCATCCATGGTATACAAAACCTTCCAATGGTGTCCATATCCAACTCAAATGACCAAGACCCCATAGAGAGTTGTGGTTCCATGTTGTTTTTCATGGTGATTGATTCCTAGAAGCTTTCGCTTGGGGCCTAAGGGACTTGTTTTCCTCCTTTGGCACTGGTTATACCTAGAGAATCGTTCATGGTGATCAAGACATATTCATGGTACCCATATATGTGTAGTAGGCCAAATATATCTAGCACAACATCATAACAATGACCAAATATTATTGTCACAATAATAATTACTAGAGAGTGGAAGGGTCACTATAACTGACCAAAGAATTTGGTCATTAGAGGAAAATGTCTAGAAGTATTTTCTTCATTTAGAGACTACCCATTGGTTGTTGATGATTGCAGTGTCGTGTGACATTCTCTAGGTTGTTCTCCTCTGGATTGAGTTGAGACAATCTGTGAGAGAGCCCATGCGTTGGGTGTTCCCATGTGATGGGTGTGTGACAAAATCTGGACTGAGTTGTGATGATGTGTGGTCTCTTGTCTACTCCTCTGGACTGATTTGAGATGACTTGAGATGGTCTCCTGCCTTGTACTCCTCTAGACTGAGTTGAGTCAACTTGAGATGATCTTTTGCCTTGTACTCCTATGGACTTAGTTGATTCGGCTCGAGATGGTTCTCCAGATGGTACTCTTGTGGGCTCAGTTGAGTTAATCTCTTGAGAGTGACATCCCTGTGGGTGAGAACAGGTGGACGTGTCCCTAGTGGCTGAGCACTAGAGGATGTGTGATATCCTTTGTTATATTTTCAAAGAGTAAGAATTTGGTAAAACCCTAATATATGTTGTAAAGGGTACAAGTCGGCCCCACCATGTAAAGATAATTAATATTGTGTCAAAGATTAATTATATTATTGAGTTATAGAGGTTGACTCTATTGTGATAATAGACACATCTATTTGATGTAATAGTATTTGTATAAATAAGATATAGATCCCCATTGTGGATCATCTCTCTCATATATTCTAAACACATGGTCTGAATTTATGAGGACTAAAGTGCGCACTTTCTAGGCACTAGTCCTTCTTGGTCATAGAAGCACCCTCTTGTGTGCTAGGGTTTGGTGGTGGATGGTGGATCTTCTCTTGGAAATATAAGCAAAGGATTGTTGGGTTTTTCCCTTGGTTGAGAAAGGTTTTCCCATGATACTTCTTGTGTTCTTGTGCATGGTTATTCTTCTTGTGATCTTAGTTTATTGTAGCTAATGTATTGTTGATGCAGTGTTTATGGTTCAAGTAATGCTAAAATGAAATAAACCTCATGTGCATGACCTAAGCATTAAAATTCAACATTGTATCAGACCAGTTCCTATCATAGGTGTAAAGGAGAGGGTCAGACCCTCCCTTAAATTCTCAAGTGAAGTTTAAGGCTGGCCACAGGCCTATCAGCCTTTGATCGAGTTTTGTTGAGGGTCTTATAGGCAGACTGCAGCAAGAAGAAACCCATTTGGGGTTGTCGCAGCTAGAAGGAGCCCTAAACCGACCCCTAACAAAAATTACAGACTAGTTTTAAAGTGTTTTCTGAGGCAGTACTTCAACATAAATTTGTATATGTTCCGAGGAAAGTTAAGGCCTATATTGGAGAAAATATCAGGGATATTAGGCATGGTTTCTAGTGTTATCTACAAGAGTATTTAACCGAGCCTCGGATCTGTTTGCTACAAATCTAAGGTTTGTCCTTTGTGCAAGTTACATGGGTGTTTTGATCAAGCCCCATATATGTATTGGGTGAAAATCTCAGAGTAACTAAACCAAGTTTCAGGAGCATTCTTAGCAGAGTTTAGATATGTTCTTCAACATAGTTTCTGATTTTCTTTCTGATCTGTCTTGGCAAATATTTCAAAGTCTGTAATAGGAAAGATCTGAAGCAGTTGGACCAAATTTTCTAAGGATACAGGGTAGATTTGAGGTTGTATTAAGGGGCAGATCTAAGAGTGAACTTCAGCAGATATGGGCAACGAATATCCAAGGTTTGTCCAAGCAAGTTAGAGGCCAAATTTAAGGTTGTCCTGACATAGATATAATCTTGTTCTCAAAGCAAGTCAGATAAAATCTTGGGATAATTCTTCAGAGCTATTTGAGGAAGAGTTTAGAGCAGCAAAAGACCGAGTTTTTAAATCTAAATGAGACCCTTTTAAAGAAAAGTTTTTTGGCCATATCTGAGGCCAATCTCTGAGCATAAGTTTTCAGGTTGCTACAGAAAGTATGTCTAAATCTGAGTTTGAATAATTTTTGAGTAAAATTATGAAAACTTGTTTCAATATTGATCCTTGGGGTGACTTTTGAGTGTGTGCTATAAGTGCATCTTATTCAAGCTCTAGTGAGGAGACTAGACTTGCAATTAGTGATGTGAAAGGTTTCAAGCCCTTGTCACTATGTGGGAAGAGAGGAAAGAAACTTTAGCCACCTCAAAAGAAGTCAAGGAATGCAAGCAAGAACGACAAGGAGTTCTTCTCTACCTCAGTCTTCTTAGGAATACCAAAAGCAAGATTGAGCATGAATGCAGACTAAGGTAAGTCTTGTACTACTTTCCTTAATGGAATTCATCATTACTCTATAGTAGCTTGTTTTTTTATAATGAAGGGTATTATTCCTGGTATGGGATCCCTCATGACTTGGACCATGATCCCTGGTACGGGAGTCCAATTTTTTCTTCTTGGTTGGTTATTGTCCTAGTACATGAGGCAATTTTGGTTGTTATCCCTACGAGAGGCCATCTTGGTTACTATCCTAGTATGAGAGGCCAAATTTCTTATTTCATTATTGAAGGGCCATGATCCCTGGTACATGAGTCCAATTTTTGGTTGGTTATTATCCTAGTATGGGAGGCCATTTTGATTGTTATCCCTACGGGAGGTCATCTTGGTTATTATCCTAGTGCGGGAGGCCAACAAAGTATTGTAGAGGAAGTAGAGGACTTGAGAAGACATGGGATGTCTCCAGGTTAGCAAAACCAAAAAAGGAAGATGTTTATCCTTCAAACTTCAAAAGGAGTCAAACTGTTTGAGAAGAAGGAAGAAACAATACCTTCTCCCCCTTCAACAGTTCATAGGGAGACAATTATTGATCCAGTTGATCCTGTAGCTCCATTTGATGTTCCCAGAGACATGGCAGTAGGTCAAGAGAGGCCTACATGGGCTTGACAGAATCTACAGGAGGCAGAGGGACATGCAGCTCCTCGTGATAAATTTTGAGAGAGCAAGAGACCACCGAGATTTTCGAGCTATATTTCAAATATGAGCCACATACTTGATACTGAGCCTTCTTGTCATGGAGAAGTAGCAGGTTAATAGGTTTGGCAATATGCCATGATCGAAGAGTATCATTCCATCCTGAAGAATGATGTGTGCAATATTGTTCCGAGACTAGAAGGGAAGTCTATAGTGACTTCCAAGTGGATCTATAAGATCAAACATGCAGCTGATGGAAGTGTCGAGAAGTACAAAGCGAGATTTATGGCTAGAGGATTCTCTCAAGTTGAGAGAATAGATTATGAGGAGACATTTTCTCATGTTGCTTGATACACTTCCATCTGTATGATTATTTCCCTAGCTACATCCATGGGTTGGAGACTACATCAGATGGATGTAAAGACAACCTTTCTCAATGGTGATATTGAGGAAGAATTTTACATCGAGCAGCCAGCTGGATTCGTGATACATGAGAAGGAGTCTCATGTGTGCAAGTTGAAGAAATCCTTGTATGGACTAAAGCAGGCTCCCCGTGCTTGGTATGAGAAGATTGATGAATACTTGATGAGTTTGACCTTCAATAAGAGTGTTGTTGATCCCAACCTATACTACCACATTGTTGGTGATGAGTGGCTAACTTTGGTCCTATACATTGATGACATATTCCTCATTGGTTCAGAAAGTCTTATTGTTGAATGCAAGTGTGCATCGACTTCTGAATTCGAGATGAAGGACCTTGGTATGATGCACTACTTCTTGGGAATATAAGTATGGCAGAGAACTGATGAGATTTTCCTGAGTCAAGGAAAATATACAGTGGAGATATTGAATAAATTCAGGACGATGGACTACAAATCCATGCCTACACCGATGGTGATGAATTTGAAGAAAATGAATGAGGCTTCTACTGATTTAGGAGAGATTGATCCACATATTTACAGACAATTGATTGGATCATTGATGTATCTGGTTAACACCAGACCTGATATATGTTATGCAGTGAGTATGCTCAGTCAGTTCATGAGTCAGTCGATATAGACACACTAGAAATCAGCGAAGCATGTATTGAGATATCTACGAGGCATAATTGATTACGGCCTGAGATATGCCTCCGGTGTAGACATGAGATTGCAGGGATATGCTGATGCAGATTGGGAAGGGAGCGTAGTGGACCTGAAGAACACATCCGATTGTTGTTTTACCTTGGGAACGACCATGGTTTCCTGGTGCAGCAAGAAACAAACTTTTGTGTCTTTGAGTACCGCAGAAGCAGAGTATATTGCATGATGTGTGGTAGTCTGCGAAGCAGTTTGGCTTCACAATATCCTTGTAAAATTATTTGGACATGAGATGGATTCCACCGTTATCCATTGTGATAACCAAAGCTATGTAAATCTCTTTGAGAATCTGGTGTTTCATGATAAATCGAAACACATTAAGATCAAATACCATTATATCAAAGATATGGTGCAGAGGAAAGCAGTACATGTGCAATACCTTTCTACACACGAGCAAGTTGCATATGTCTTCACCAAACCACTTGCCAGGATGAAGTTCAAATACTTTCGTGAGAGACTTGGCCTGGTGGAGAATGCCTCCCTAGATGAGAGGGAGTGTTGATCATTGCAATGTTGTGTGACATTCTCCAGGTCGTTCTCCTCTAGACTGAGTTGAGATGATCTGTGAGAGAGCCCATGTGTTGGGTGTGCCCATGTGATGGGTGTGTGTCAAACTATGGATTGAGTTGTGATGATGTGTGGTCTCTTGCCAACTCCTCTGGACTGAGTTGAGATGACTTGAGATGGTTTCCAGCCTTGTACTCCTCTGGACTGAGTTGATTTGTCTTGAGATTATCTCCTACCTTGTACTCCTATGGACTTAGTTGAGTCGGCTTGAGATGGTTCTCCAGATGGTATTCTTGTGGACTCAGTTCAGTTAATATTTTGAGAGTGATGTCCCTGTGGGTGAGCACAGGTGGATGTGTCCCTAGTGGTTGAGCACTAGAAGATGTGTGAGATCCCTTTCTATATTATCAAAGAGTAAGACTTTGGTAAAACCATAATATGTGTTGTAAAGGGTACAAGTCGGCCCCACCATGTAAAGATAATTAATATTGTGTCAAAGATTAATTATATTATTGAGTTATAGAGGTCGTCCCTATTGTTCCAATAAACACATCTATTTGATGTAATAGGATTTGTATAAATAAAAGATAGATCCCCATTGTGGATCATCTCTCTCATATATGCTAAACAGATGGTCTGAATTTATGAGGACTTAAAGTGTGCACTTTCTAGGCACTAGTCCTTCTTGGTCATAGAAGAACCCTCTTGTGTGCTAGGGTTTGGTGGTGGATGGTGGATCTTCTGTTAGAAATATAAGCAAAGGATTGTTGGGTTTTTCCCTTGGTTGAGAAGGGTTTTCCCAGGATACTACTTGTGTTCTTATGCATGGTTATTCTTCTTGTGATCTTGGTTTACTATAGCTAATGTATTTATGTTGCGGTGTTTATGGTTCAAGTAATGCTAAAATGAAATAAACCTCATGTGCATGACCTAAGCATTAAAATTCAACATTGGTAACACGTTGTGTGGCTGCATTTTGAGTATATTATATGCCTAGGTTCTTCAAATACTTGTAGGGAATTCTAATGTTTCATAAAATACTTGTATGACATGCTAATGCCACATAAAATACTTATAGGGCTTACGTGCAGACTAGATTTTGGGCAGAACGTTGCTACGAAGGGGTTGTGTGAAGTGTCCATATAGTGTAGTGAGGGAGAGTCAATGAGATCAAGAGGGATTATTCCCTATAGCTAGGGAACATTATTATGTCCATGCCAACATTATTTTTCAAAACCGATTATTAATTTGGTGTTGGTGCAAGCTACTAATGGCCTCAAATGGTACTGTATGTATGACCTATGTTAATTTCATGGCCCAAATTATTTGATATTGAAATTAATTTTCAAAACATTATAATGTGACTAGTAGAGATGTTTGATTTCCAAAGAATCACCAAAAATAATGAAAAGCATTAGCCCTTCATCCACTTTATCACTAATGAACAAATTTTGTATAATTGTTTATAGAATTCTTCATGAAGCATTTACTGAATTTACCTTTTGCTTCATATTAAACACTTGGTCCATAGAAATGGAATATTTAGAATAAAAGGTTAGGTTTTTACCCCATACCATGTCCTAGAAGAAGTTTATAGTGCATTAGAATCCATTATTTTATACCTTGAAGCATGAGTTAGGCCAAGAGACCCACTATTGATGTGCCAAGCCTTTTAATACGTCCCATATCCCATTCTTGCAGTGTATATTCCATACAAATGACTTATTAATGGTTTTAGGGTCAATTTTGGAACTATCGAAACACTAATGCATGCACATATTTGTTTGAATAAAAATAGAAAAGGCACAAAGAACAACTTAATTGTCTCTAAAAAACAAGGTCAACTCTACACAAGCACAAATATTTCCCATGAAACATTGTTATTTCAATATTTTTTTGTTTAATGTGATTGGGAAGACAATTTTTGTCAATTTCTTATTGTCATTGATCCTTGTGAATATGTGCAATAAATGAAATCAAGCAAGAAAATTTGATAGGAAGGAGCAAACCCTTGAAAAAATCAATGAAATAAGAGAAAAGGTAAATTTGGGTATGGAAAAACATAGGCATTCATAAATCACCACCTCAATCCTTGAACATCAGATGCCATGATGATCTCTACTTCATCATGATAGGTGAAGCATATGCATCCAATGGAGGACATTCCAATTCTTACACCAAATGAACCTTCAACCAATGTTCCATCAACAAACAATGATCAACTTTAAGAAGACATCCAAATTTTGGTAGACATAGAGTATATAGATGGCGAATTTAGATGTTCATATTTGTGAATAGGCTCATGTGATGTAAGCGGTTTTTGAATAGTTAGTTGTTCCTCATATTGGACATAAGCATGTCCAGAGCATTCTCAATCTTTACCATCAAGTGAATGAACTGCTACAATCTCTTGGTTAATTTTGGTTATGTCATGGTGATGGGTTCTAGACTTTGGGTTCACCTTCCTTACCTCATTTATCTAGTGTGCAAGGAAGAACTCCTAAATATGTTCATGTGGATGAAAGTTCCCTAGTGATCCTTGAAGGTAATTTACCTAAATGAGCTATTGAATGGTAGTGCAACAAAATTATTAAAGAGTATTTTGAATATAAAAAAATTGTGAATCTAAATGTCAATTAGTTGGCCTTGTTAAATTACACAGTTCAGTTATTGTTAGGATAATGTTAGGCATAAGAACAATTAAATTTTAGAGATCACTAATCATTTTTTTAGAAGCATTTAGGTTAGTTTTAATACAATTGGAAAGATACTTATTCAAAAGACCATATTGTGGCACATCGTGTATTGCCAAAATCTATTGCAAAGAAAACCACGGGGCAACATTGCTTTCTCTCACACGCATTTGGAATTTTTAAAATGTGTCAAATCCCTTCGAAAATATTCTATTAGAAGAGAAAGTCTCAACAAATTGAATGGAATTGATTATTGGGCCTTTGTTGGTAGGATGTCTCATTCCAACATGAAGTTAATTCAAGTAGTTAAGGGACTAGTCCAAAATTTAGGTATGAAAACACCAGGCCTTCATCAAACCAAAAAGATGTGCTAATCATGTTGAGAGTGTTGGTTTTTCATAAGAGATGATATTGTATGTGAATGAATATCTTATTACAATGATGAGTGTTCTATATATAAAGAACATATGGTGACCATGGTGACCATCCATGAAGAGATGTGTCCTTTGGGTAATAAATATATTTATACTTTATATTATATTACACATATAATATAAATATACTTTATGCTTTATGCTTTATGCTTTATGCTTTATTATATATATTTATACTTTATATCATAAATATATTATTACAATAATAATATTATAATTAATAATATTTCTTAATAATTAATAATCTCATTATTAATTATCAATCTGGTAGAATGTATTTTTGATGCTACCCAAACATCAACACTCCCTCTCAGCGAGGGAGACATTCTACATTTTTCTAATATTACCTTTGAAGATTACATGTGGGTAGCTCTCACATAGCTTCAACATGTCACCATGACATCCATTACCTCGCAATGCATATGTACTTCATCATGTGAACCCTTGTGACTTCACAACCAATGCATCCAAGGCTTGTGGGTAGTTCTCAAATACTACAACATGTCCCCAAGACATCCACTACCTTACAATGCATATGTACCTCATCACCTGTACCCTTGTAACTTCACAACATGCATATGGGGTCGGTGGTTATCTCTCCAATAGCTACAACATGTCATCACGAGACTATCCAGTTTCCCACAGAAAATTGGATATCTTATGCATGATATCCAATACCTTGCAATAACATATGTACCTCGTCTCTTCAACATGCATCTAGGGTCGGTGGGTATCTCTCTAATGGCTACAACATGTCATCATGGCATCCACTACCCTGCGATAACATCTGAAGCCATCACTCCATCTGAAGAGGGAATACATCGAGCTTGTCCCTGAAGTACTTGAACTTCATCCTTGACAATGGCTTTGTCAGCACATCTGCAACCTTATCACCGTTAGCCACACATTGGAGCCACACTGCTCCCTTATGCACCATATTGGAGCCTCATTTCTCCATTATGTACCAAGTGCCTAGAAACCAAGTGTCACTTCCATGAGACATAGACTCAAAGTCTGATAGCACACGAGCTCACATCCATTGATTGTTGAACATGTGAATCTATACATCCTTAGATATCCATAGTGAAACATGACATCACCCCATGAAACCAAGGTCTGTGGGTAGCTCGCAATAGCTACAACATGTCCCCAGGACATCCACTCCCTGCGATGCATTAGTACCTGATCATGTGCACTCATGTCTCAGTGCAAGCCCTCGAATATCCATAGTGCAACATGACTTCACCCCGTGCAACCAAGGTTTGTGGGTAGCTCTCAATAGCTACAACATCTCCCTAGGACATCCACTTCCTATGATGCATCAGTACCTGATCATGTGCACTCATGTCTCAGTGCCAACCCTTTTTCATGTTGGATGAGAACACTCAGTGCCAACCCTTTTTCATGTTGGATGAGAATACTCAGCGTCAAACCTTTTTCATGTTGGATGAGTTTCACATGTCTCAGTGTGAACATGACTTCACCCCATGAAACTAAGGTATATGGGTAGCTCTCAATAGCTACAACATGTCCCCATGACATCCACTCCCTGCGATGCATCAATGCCTGATCATGTGCACTCCTGTCTCAGTGCCAACCCTTTTTCATGTTGTATGATAACACTCCCTCTGAAGAGGGACCACACCAAGCTTTCCCTTGAAGTACTCAAACTTCATCCTTGATGACGGCTTGTTAAACATGTCTACAACTTAATCCTCTGTAGTCACGAAACTGGAACCTCATTGCTCCCTTCTGCACTATATCCCTGATAAAATAATATCTGATATTGATATGCTTCGACTTGTCATAGAAAACGAGGTTCTTTGAAAACTTCATGCAACTCTGGTTGCCACATCAAATTTAGGTCACCTCCAGTCTGAGACCAATTAACCAAGACAAAAGTTCTCTAAGCCACACTACTACTGCACATGCTGCCAAATACTCAACTTCAACCGTACTGAGAGCCACACATGACTTCTTCCTACATCCAATGGATCCTCCTACTCCTTACTGTAGTACCCAGCTCCCTCTGGAACTGAATTTCCAGCTCCCTCTCAAGCATTGATAGTCAACTAAATCTTCAACCTGTTGACATCTTCACTTGTCCTCCAGAACAAGTCTCATCACCGTCTTCTTGTAGGTCTTACCTACAAGTAAAATTTAGTCCAATAGTCATCAATTTTCGAATCCACACTGCTTTGCGCTTTGCTGCACATGCTTCCACATACTCTGACTCAACCATACTGAGTGCTACACACAACTGCTTCATGTTGCTCCATGAAACCATACTGGAGCCTAGACTGAAGCAATATGTCGAAGTACTCTTCCAATAAGGAATACTGTCGGCCCAATCTGAATCTGAATATCCATATAACACGAACTCATGGTCTGTCACATACCATCTGTGTGTATAAAGTAACATCCATAGTCTCTGAATTCATGTCCTACAACAACTTCAGATTTGGTACCAAAGGTGTAGCCATTGCCTTGCATCTTCACCTTACATAGTAACTCCAAAAATTAACCTCTAGTACAATTGTACATTTCTGCATGCTTTCTTCACCATCGGATCGATCTTGTCCTCCATGTAGTCACCAATGCAAATAGAATCAACACTGCATTTCCACATGAGACACCTATCCCATGCTTTTCTTTTCTCCAACACTTATCTCTCTTGTTTTCCTGAGCCCTCCTGTGAGGGAGTTAAGCATGGTCCCGCTACGATACCATGTCGGTTTTTCATAAGAGATGGTATTGTATGTGAATGAATACCTTATTACAATGATGAGTGTTCTATATATAAAGAGCATATGGTGACCATCCATGAAGAGATGTGTCCCTTGGGTAATAAATATATTTATACTTTATATTATATTATACATATAATATAAATATACTTTATATTTATGATTTATGCTTTATACTTTATTATATATATATATATTTATACTTTATATCATAAATACATTATTACAATAATAATATTGCTTAATAATTAATAATCTCATCATTAATTATCAATCTAGTAGAATGTCTTTCCGATGTTGCCCAAACATCAACAGAGAGGGGGCTCCAAGGGCCATGAATTTCACATTAAACATTGTCTTGACATGACACTGATAGAACTCTATGAGAGATCCATGAATGAGCACAAGGAATTGAGCATGGGCCAAATATCTTTAAAGAAATACAAACCTTGGTACGTTAGAATATGCATGGACCATAATACATGCTACTGCAAATACCACATAGAATTTGATTATTATTATAGCACATATATACATATCCATTTTGTTTTTCATACTAAGCATTTGTATGAATGTGTATCCATACTAATTCCAATTCATCAAGAGACTTTATTCATAGCATCATGTGTCCAAGGCCTCATTAACAAACACATTATGCTAAGTCTTGGTTAGGTGGGACATACCCCAAGCGAGGTGGATTTGCATTATTGATCCAATGTATTCATGAAAGTGGGGAGCATGAATTTGGGGGAATTTTGGTTAACATGCAAAGCTTTAAATATGTTACTTGTGAACTAGATGGTGGGAAAGAAAGGAAAATAATAGCAATGGTGATGTCCCAAGTTAGAGTTGTGTACTTCTAATATATTATTTCAAATTGCATTTAGAAATTAGGCATATAGTTTTAAAATGTTACGTTGAACTCATGCCCTAATTTTCATGTCACTAGTAATGAGTATGTGATTTCATCAAGGAATTTTTCGAAAAACCCCAAGAATATGTTCATCTTGTCCATGTGGTGTGATGGAGAGATGAACAATTTAGAATATGTAGGGGTACCTTTCCCCTTGATACTATACTTTTAGTTGTGGGTTTTGTTGAGACCTACACCCTCCAACCACAAAATGAGATCTAGAGCCAATCTTATCATCCAAATCAAGTTAATATAATAGTACATATCACATGTAGGCATGAGCCAGATAACAATAAAGACAAGAAAGTATTGAAGGAGTCTAACTTTTTCATAAGTGATGATAGGTGCCATGACATGCATTATGTACAACATTACTTTCAGATGTTCTATGATCACTTGGAGAGAGATATACAAATGGATCAAAATTGGATTTGGTTAGATGGTTATGTAGGCTAGTTTAAAAATGCCCATGCATTTTAATAGTTGAGTTTGTTAAACAAAAAATGAAATGTTACATATATTTGGAACTATTTTGAGATCTTGCATAGTGAAGGTGAACACACTAGAGCTGGTGTGTAACATACCCACTACCTATAATCAAAAAAAATTTGGTTGATTTCTCAATAATGAAAATCCCCGGAGCGTGTAGTAGCAAAATGCCAATCTCCGAGTAGCAGGTCTTCTTTTTACCTACCCGACTCTCTGTACATAACCGTGGTCTTATGCCCCTTTCCGTCGGGATTTCTGTTTTCAACCATCCCGACTCGCTTAAATGCCAGTTAGGCTCCTAGGCTAAGCTCTTGGTTGCATGGCCTCCTCTATATGACTATGGTCATAACTCCCATCGGGGCTACAGGGTTTCTAATGTCAAAATTCATTCACCCCCTAGACTCGCGATCCTTCAAATTACGACGCGCTCCTTACGCATTAGCTCCCCAGGCCAAGTCTGTGGTCCACTGCCTCTGTGACCGTGGCCTTACCTCCTTTCGAGGCTACTCCTATCGGAGTTTCGGGGTTTCCAATGTCATAATTCACGAGTCCTCAGAACTCGTGATTCTCCGATCCCCGATGCGCTCCTCCACGCGCTAGCCCTTCCGGCTCAGCTCCCGCTCATATGACCAACCTCCATATGACCGCAGCCAAACTCTCATCAAGATCTTCCCCATCGCGATATCAAAGGATGTGGACTCCTTGTCCCCGGGATTCCCGATTTCCCGATTTGCGATGCGCTTCAGCCTTCTTGGCTAAGCCCTGGCCAACATGACCGTCACTCCGTGACCACTACCTTACCCCGTCAGGGCTACGGGGTTTGCAATGCCTAAGTGCATACACCCACGGGATTTCCGATCGTCCAAATCCCGATGCTCCGTTACACTGACAGCTGGCCTCCACTAAAGCTCTGTCCTCCTCCACTGTTGTGTTGATAGCTGGCCCCCACTGATCGGGGTATCGCGTATCGTGATTTCAAGGTGCACGGTTCCCTTGCTCCCGAGATCTCCGATATCCCGATTTCTGATTAGCCGATGAACGACCTCCTGTCGGGACTTTCGTCGATGGCACTGATCTCCTGCCACGCGTCCTTCCAGATGGACGGTCCCGATTCCTCTGGGATTTCGAGACTTTCGAGGTCCTGGTTCCTTTGACCTCAGGAATGTCGATTTCCCAATGCGCCAAACACCGATGGCGCTTGATCTCTGCCAAGTGTCCTCTGCCAACGGACGATCCAGATCCTTGTCGGGATTTCACGTATCGCGATTCCCAACTGCAAGGGTTTCACACCTTCGAAAACTCCGATTCTCCGGGATCTGTTGACATGTGTTCCACCTAATGGATGGTTCTGATCTTGTCGGTAAATCACGGATCGTGATTCCGTATGACAAGATTTCTTTGTGCTCGGATACTCTGATTTCTCGATCCCCGACTTTCGGTATCTCCTGACACGTGTCCCAAATAATGGACGGCTCTGATCAATGTTGCTCCTATTCACGAGGCTTAACCCTCGTCTATCTCCCTATAGATCCAACGACTGTCGGGTTTCCTAGCTAAGATCTAACGGTTCAGATCAGTCTTAGTGTTTTCATGGAGCCTGGGAGTCTATGATTTGGATTTCCTCACTATTCACGTAGATAAGGGAAAAGGGTTAAGGTGATTAACGCCCTCGTTCATTCCTACGATTTAACAATCGTGAATGACCGCAGGTTCCCCGACAGGATATCATCTGTTGATCAACACTTATCCTTACGCTGCTACTTCAGGATTTTTAAGAGGAACATTCCTCTTCGTACAGGGTTGTTAAGACTTGCACATTCAAGTCCTTTTTTCGGATTCTTGGTAAGCCTTTCTACGAGGGAAATCTCTGTGAAGAGATCTGTACCGGGTATCCCTAAAGACGGATAAGGGAAAGCAACTTCCTGAGAACAGGCTGGGAACCTAACTTAGCTCAGTCTAGGCATAAAGAGAATTGCTTTATCCCCGCCCATCATGCGTGGTTTCCTCTGTTGTGAGCATATATCTATTCATTCTTATCAAACATTGCATAGACATTCTTACACAGAAATCATTCATAATTACACAGTTATATGAACCTATACATATATACATCATTCTATAAATTTCCAGATACAAATATGTAAAACAATTATCTTAAAATATCACCAGAAATGGATGCAACTGCTGAGAGGGGTGCTCGTTTCCACCCAACCGTAGGCTCAGGGAATCCCAATGGATTTGCCACTAGCAACCTCCGAGCTGAGACCACGATGCTCTGAGACTGCGTCTCCCTGTCTGCCAGTGACCAAGAGCGAAGGTTGCAATCCTTCCTCTCTGCTATCACTCACTCTGCGTAAAAACTGCCATAGTTCCCCTCGCGTCTGCCCCCTTTCCATCTCTTCTGCCATACGCCTTATCCTCTCGTGAGGTTGTGTGTGGTGCGATTACCCTCGCACCGATCAGGCCTGACGGCTCTACGGATGGGCGGTTCACCATCCCATCCCTCATCAAGCCACCCGCCTACCAGCCTGCGAGACATTAAATTTGGGGGCCAGCGAGCCACTTTTGGTTCTCCATGCCAGTGGAGTCCAAATACAGTATTCATTCAGGGTGGAAGTTAACGACACCTTTTTAGGAGCCTTCCACCGCCATCGTGGTCTCTTTTCTGCACATCCCCTCTCAGCAGTCCTGCAATAAATTCAAAATATTATTCACATTCATTGACCTCTTCCTGCAGGTCCATTTACATCACATATTCATACTTATGAGTTTGCCATAGTCCTTGGCCAGTCCAGTTATATTTACAATCTGGGGGAAACATGGTGTTACAATTCCCTCCCCCTTAAAAGGGAACATCGTCCTCGATGTTCTTAGCTACTAACATGAATTACATGTACATAAATAAACAAAATCGGATATGCCTGTCTCATGGCATCCTCCATTTCCCATGTAGCCTCATCTGGGCCAAAATGTTTCCACTGCACCTTGACCT